>CM049799.1:34549096-34579096 GCA_027422405.1 Ptychobarbus kaznakovi | reverse complement strand
GACTAAATAAATAAATATCAGACGAGTCCTTGTTACACCTGTTACTATTATCATAATGATACTGTGTGCATGATTACATGCAAGTAACGCGGAGTCATGAACATATAGCAAGTGCATGTAGTTTATTAATTTTACCCAGTACTTAAATGTGTGAAGAGTTTTAAGTAAGTGCCATCATTTTTTTTATATTTGTATCAGGCTCTTGTGTGTGGGTTAAGTAATTTCACTTTATGGTCATTGTAGCCTATATGTACTTTTCTATGCAGTTAAAGTGAAATTACCAAACATTAATATAGGAGCTCATGTGTGACCCTGGAGCACAAAACCAGTCATAAGTGTCATAAGATTTATGCATCATCTGAATAAATAATATGTCCATTGATGTATGGTTTTTTATGATTTGACAATATTTGAAAATCTGGAATCTGAGGGTGCAAAAAAAATCTAAATATTGAGAAAATCATCTTTAAAGTTGTTCAAATTAAGTTCTGAGCAATGCATATTAATAACCAAAAATTATGTTTTGATATATTTACGGTAGGAGATATCGTCATGGAACATCATCTTAATATCTAATGATTTTTGGCATAACAGAAAAATTTATAATTTTGACCCATACAATGTATTGTTGTCTATTTCTACAAATATACCTGTGCTGCTTATGACTGCTTTTGTGCTCCAGGCTCACATTTCAGAAGATAATTTAATTTAAATGTTCAGTTACAAGCACACCTTAAATAAAGTGCAAGCACATAGTGTAATCTGAGATGCGTGTTCTTGTCCCATGGGTTCTCAGCACATGTGGTTCTGTGTGTTTTTGGCGAACAGGACCGAGGTTGTCATGAGGGCGGCGTGTGTGCTCATCTTGGCCTCGCTGGCGGTGTCCGTGTCACCCGGGACCCAGGCTCAGACTCTGCCGGGTGAGGAGGACCCGTCTCTGGGTCAGCTGCTGCAGCAGGTCCGCTTCATGCTCACACAGATGGAGGACGAGAACAACAACAACGGTGTCTGCTCACATTCACTTAGACACGTACTCCTTCCAGCACTACTGCGACATAAATAAACATCGTGTTTTTAACGACGGGTTATTTGTGTTTAACTGTCACAATATGACCTATTCATTCGATCACTATTGCGAAAATATATTTTTTTGATGTTAATAACAGGAATAATAATAATAACACTTTTTATTATTAATATGTTTGTATTAATAAGACGCACTAAATAGTGTAATGTGTCGCTCAACCCAGTAGAAAAATGTAAAATACGCAAATCAATCATCGGTTTATTTTAATTTATTAATTTTAGTTATTTAATTAATATTACTCAGCACATAAACGTATAATTACACTGTAACATGCATTTTTTTTGCATGCAGCAAATGAACAATAAACACAAATTGTGCATTTTTTATTGTTTTAATACATTTATAATCACAACGAATGCAGCACGAAGTGATCCAGATAGTGCTGAACTCTCCGTGGCATCATTAAGACGCATGTTCCCAGAGATGGAGAAGCTCTGGTGTTGGTTTAACCACTCTATCTCTCACCAGAAGCGCACACGGACTGGCTGGAGAAGAGACAGCACCCGGGCAAGCGACAGCATCCCGGTAAACGCGACGACGCCGACTACGAGGACGAGGCTTCTGTCCTCGAGAAGAGACAGCATCCCGGTAAACGCGAGGAGGAGGAGGAGGAGGACAGCGGCCGGATGAGGAGGCAGCACCCCGGGAAGCGGGAGATGCTGGAGGAGCCCGAGCTCTCCAAGCGTCAGCACCCCGGCAAACGCTACCTGATGCTGCTCCACAAACGCCAGCACCCCGGCCGGAGAGAGCCGCAGGAGGCAGACGGAGACCTCTTGGACCTGGCCAAGCGCCAGCATCCCGGGAAGAGACTGTGCGAGGACTGGACCGAGACCGGCTGCGATCCAGCCAGCGTCCTGCTGGGGCTCCTGGACAGAAGCGGCGCCGAGGAGAAGCGGCAGCATCCCGGTAAACGCGTCGAGCCTGAGGACGAGTGACAGCCAAGAGTTTGCTGAAGTGTCCGAGTGATTAACACGGATGAATAAGTATGTGTTCATTGCTTTCCACGTCTCGATGTGTCCTATACAACGTGTTCCTGGATCAACATCCGTATTGATCCCGGAGCCAACCAAACCGAACCGATGGATGACTTTTCAGGAACTCTCAGTTTTCGGGTTACGATCAGCGTTAGCTGCTTTTACACCCTTGTTAATCTGTTATCATTTCCCACTTACGAAATTAGCCATGTTTTACTACAAATAAAACCAAAAAACATGGTTCAACCATATATGTGACCCTGGAGCACAAAACCAGTCAATTTTGGGAAATTGAGATGTATGCATCATCTGAAAGCTTTCCATTTCCATTCATGTTATGATAGGACAATATTTTAAAATCTGTAATCTGAGGGTGCAAACAAATCTAAATATTGAGAAAATCGTCTTTAAAGTTGTTCAAATGAAGTTCTTAGCAATGCATATTAATAATCAAAAATTACATTTTGATATATTTACGGTAGGAAATATCTTCATGGAGCATGATGATTTTTGAAATTTAAGAAAAATTTATAATTTTGACCCATACAATGTATTGTTGTCTATTTCTACAAATATAGCTGTGCTGCGTATGACTGTTTCTGTGCTCCAGGGACACATATTAACCATTTTGATACACTAACGTGGTATTTGTAGTAAAACATTCAATGCTCCAAAATAAAAGCATGGTTAATTTTCGTAAGTCTATATTTGTGGAGATGTTGATCCAGAAGCGTGCTGTTGATTGTGCGCGTGGAACCTGACTGAACCCTGCTCCAGATGTTCGCTTTGGCACACAGCTGTGCTGCACGAGACTCTTCACTAATGCATGCGAGCACAGAACAGCTCCTTCGGTTTGGTTCGCAAACATCAAACGGAATATTTTTATACAGTAGCTATAGCTTTCATTCTTGCATGACTTGACCTGTACATGATTTCATGATTTATTTTTGCTCTAATGATAAAAATGATTATAATGTTGTACAATAAAATGCGTTCGATGAGAATGTGTGTTTCGGGTTTGAGCATCTTCAGATTCGGTCAGAATCACACACACACACACACACACACACACACACACACACACACACACACACACACACACACACACACACACACACACACACACACACACACACACACACACACACACACACACACACACACACACACACACACACACACACACTCACACACACACACACACACACACACACACACACACACACACACACACACACACACACACACACACACACACACACACACACACACACACACACACAGAAGCAGATAGCAGAGAGGTTATCTTTATATCAAGTCAGTTACAGTTTTTTACAATCACTGTGTTACTATTTTCAGAACCTTGATGTCATTTTTCACAACTCTAGACACAAAACTCACAACCAATGATCAAAATGCACATTTTTTAAAACTCTAACCCTTTTCTCAATTGCTTGGATACAATACACATAAAACTTAGATCATTTGTTCATTCAACAAAAATCACCTGTTCAATATGACACAACTTAACATCAAAGTACTACTATTTCAAAAGGCAATTCACACATTACATTTCAAATGAGTGTCTATTAATTTCCTTACAATGATCTAACTATCAATTGATACAACTGCTCAAAATGATAAGTAACTGTTGCATTACTCTTAATGCATAGTTGTATGGAAACAGACAAACAATCTTCCATGTTTACAGTAAATCATGAAAGTTTCAAGATAACGAGATTCATTGTCACCAATTAGCGTGGAGCATAAACCAATTAGACTACAATATCCATGGATGTAGCCTAATATTTTATCATAATGCTTCATCAGACACTATGTCTATGGTCCCAAATACTGTACCACCTTTTCAGACTATTTACAGTATTGACAGTACTGCACTGTATAGATGCAGGCCCTTGTAATTGCTTGTCCAATTCTGCCAACTCGTTACTGATGATTGAGTGCACATTGTGGAATGAGTATATAAAGAGTTGATTGGGATTACTGTAAATTGCAAGAGCATAGTGATACGTAACATGGAGCCAGCAGGTGATCCAGGTCACAATGGAGGTCAAGCAGTGGTGGGAGGAAGACGAGGAAGACGTGTTGGTCAAAGAAATGGCAGGGGACAGGCACCCCTTCTGAGAGGTGGTCGTGAGCCTCGTTTGAGAGGTGTGGGGGAACGTGGTAGAGGACAGGCACCCCTTCTGAGAGGTGGTCGTGGGCCTCGTTTGAGAGGTGTGGGGGAACATGGTAGAGGACAAGGCCACGGACCAAGACAGCGGCAGCAACAGCATAGAGTGTCCAATGAAATTCGGGCAATAGTTTTAGACCATGTCATAAATCATGGCATGACAATGACTGAGGCGGCTACAATGATACAACCAAACCTCAGAAGGTCAACCGTGGCCTCAATACAGTAATCAGAACTTTCCGCAATGAGAAACTGTGGCCAAATCCACAACACAGAGTTGATGACAATGTAGAAGTACAGTAATCACTCCTGTTTTGTTTCTTACAGTACAAGCAAGTTGAGGAACACTGCATTTGATGTTTTACAGTACTGTCTTTTCTTTTCTATTTCATAGATAATTATTTTTGCTTTGATTCAAATAAACCTATGTTGTGATTGTACTGTAGTGTTTTGCATCAATATATTACAAACTTTGTTCAATGATTCCACTGTGTCTGTAGTATTCTCTCTACTACTGCAGTACTTTTACAGAGATGTATTTACTGTACATGTAGTACCATAATGAAACCTGTATCACCTATTTTGTTCTACAATATTTAATGATTGTACGAACAATGACACAGTGAAACTTTCGGTTGCTTGTGTGTGGGTGATCTATAGTTATGTTTCAATGGTATTTCACAGTAAATTTGTTTTTTGAACCAATGATTGTGCAAGTGCAAGATTTCTTTAAAGATGTGAATGCACAATGCAATGTATTGAACATTAGACAGCCTGTGTTACAAGTGATAACCGTTTTGAGTTTTGTGTCTAGAGTTATGAAAAATTACATCAAGGTTCTGAAAATAGTAGCAAAGTGATTGTAAAAAACTGTAATGCATAGACACATGATGCCATTGAGATTCATAACAAAACACCGCTTATTGGAAAGTGACGCTGTGCACTAAACTCGCTGATTCTGGGATCGGGGCATGTTGTCACATGCTGACTGCATTAAAAAATACAGTATAAACTGAAACATGGGTTTTTTAGTGAATAAAAAATGCCAATATAATACAATTCATGAAACAGCATAAATGGAAAAACAGCATAAACCAGGATAATGTGCTATTTATTATTAAATGGTGATATTAAAAACGCACGTGACCGTTTGGCACTTCCTATAATGTCTGGAAATAATGCATTAGCTCTCAGTTCAAATCTCCCTTCGTTTGGTAGATAACTCTGCTCTGGGACTGTGACAGTGTGTTTTATTGTGTGCTAAAGAAAGCTGGGAGGACAGAATTCATATTCATAAGGCATATTCTGACTCCAGATGGTTCTGATCTGGGTGTCTCCTCTGTATTACACAGCTCGGGCCATACATGAGTCCCAGTGTGATGCAGGACTTCAGAAGCCCAGCGGTCCGCGGGGGGTCCTGTCATTAGTGAAGCTCAAGCCGTGGGTGGATGGGATCCAGCTTTCAGTGCACACACACACACAATCATAATCATATTCTGTTATTGATCTGCCAGCGGAATAACTTTGAGCTCTCAGAGACTCGCATGCAGTGACGACAGAGCTTGATGTGAACACATGACACTGTTAAACTCAGTGTGGGTTATAAAGAGCAGGGACGGACAACAGTGCCACAGCGGTGGACAGATGATCATAGAGTGATTAAAAGATCATATCCAATAAGTTATGAATGCGTCAAATGATTTTTGTTGTAGCCTATTAAACGGTGTGTCGCATGAATCTTCCAGCTCAACGGGAATGTGGGAGGGTGTGTGTGTGTGTGCCTGAGTGAGAGTGTGTGTGTGTGTGTGTGTGTGTGTGTGTGTGTGTGTGTGTGTGTGTGTGTGTGTGTGTGTGTGTGTGTGTGTGAGTGTGTGTGTGTGTGTGTGTGTGTGTGTGTGTGTGTGTGAGTGTGTGTGTGTGTGTGTGAGTGAGTGAGTGAGTGTGTGTGTGTGTGTGTGTGTGTGTGTGTGTGTGTGTGTGTGTGTGTGTGTGTGTGTGTGTGTGTGTGTGTGTGTGTGTGTGTGTGTGTGTGTGTGTGTGTGTGTGTGTGTGTGAGTGAGTGAGTGAGAGAGTGAGTGAGTGAGTGAGAGTGTGAGTGTGTGTGTGTGTGTGTGTGTGTGTGTGTGTGTGTGTGTGTGTGTGTGTGTGTGCGTGCGTGCGTGTGTGTGTGTGTGTGTGTGTGTGTGTGTGTGTGTGTGTGTGTGTGTGAGTGAGTGAGTGAGTGTGTGTGTGTGTGTGTGTGTGTGTGTGTGTGTGTGTGTGTGTGTGTGTGTGTGTGTGTGTGTGTGTGTGTGTGTGTGTGTGTGTGTGTGTGTGTGTTCATGAGGATGCGATTCTTTGTAGGTATTACTGAAATTAATAAAAAGACATGTACAGTGAATGTTATTGGCACTGATAAAATAATTTATTTAGCTGCATTCAGCTCTGATGTTTTCTTTGTGTTCCTCTGCTTCTAGCTCCATTCAAGCGCTGCTTTGTGTAACATTGGGCATATAAAGTTCCTCCAAACATTGATCTTCAGTAAAGTGACCAGACCATTTATACATATATATATATATAAATAACCCGGTTTTGGCTGTTTGCGTGCGCAGATCTAACTTTGATCATTATGTTAGGCAATGTATCAATCCTGGGCAGAACGTGTCACACCTGGTCGCCTAAATCTTCAGTCCAGTTTAAGGGTGAACTCATTTTAGGTCTTGCACAATAATGCTCAGGAGTTCCAGACGTCCAGATGTACTTCTCTTGTACCACTTTCTATGTGCTCAAGGCTTCAAAGGCATACACATGTAATGTTTTCACACACACTCTCCGTCTTATCATGTGTCCCATCTCTGGTGCTTTCTTCTGCACACGTCACATAGACCACGAGGCCTTCGAAATGCACCCAGCTCACAAACATGCAAAGCATCTTCTTCAATTGTGCTCTAGAAGATTAAATATAATATTTCATCTCTTTTGAATTATGCACATGGACTGGTGATTTTAACTCATAGCATATGTTATATAGGCTTGTTGAATATGTTGGTTTAATAATATGTGTTAATAAATCATGTGTTTTTAATTAAGATATTTTTGATAAATCAGGGATGGCCCACTTTATCTGGAAAAATGCATTTGTCTAGAGTGCATAATCTCACATTTTTGGGGTATAACTTGCTAATCTGTATTCAAGTAATATAGCTGGACCTGAAAATAAATAATAAAAAGGGTATTTAAATGAAAAGTGTCCCAATTTACCTGAATTCACTCTATAAATTCCCATCGATACCATGTGCAATACTACACACTTAGATTATACAATAAATACACTTTGCAATTGCTGTAAATATTACTGGATAAACTGTATTGACTGTTCAGTGTCCAGTACATGGTTTATTCATAAATCTGACCTTTAAAAATACAGAAATGTCCCGTAAACCTACAGGGTTTAACTCTTGTTCGGTGTTATCTGAATAACACCTTCAGAGTCTTATCACAAATAATACACTAAAAATAAAAGGCTCTAGGAAAACAGTCTTTATTTTCGTAATACACCGTGTGAATGTTCACTTGTTTTCATTTTGAATTGGTTTTATCAGGAACACAAGCAGAGTTATTATCCTCCGAAGCACTAGGTGTCGACGGTATTGTTTACTAGTGAGGCAAAGTCCGATTCATTTCCTCGAACCGGTTCTTTCCGGTGAGTTCGGCTCATTGAACAGGTTCTTTCTGGATAGTTCGGCTCATTGAACCAGTTCTTTCCGCTGATACACACACTGTCAGCAATTCGCTCATCAGAATCTTCGGTAATCCTCGGAAAACCTCGGCGCGGCTCATTCGGTTCTTGGGGAGTCCTCTGTGATCCTCGGTAAACTTCGGCGCGGCTCATTCGGTTCTTGTGAAGTCCTCGGTGATCCTCGGCAAACTTCGGCGCGGCTCATTCGGTTCTTGTGGAGTCCTCGGCAAACTTCGGCGCGGCTCACTCGGTTCTTGTGGAGTCCTCAGCGATCCTCGGCAAACTTCGGTGCGGCTCACTCGGTTCTTGTGGGGTCCTCGGTGATCCTCGGCAAACTTCGGCGCGGCTCATTCGGTTCTGCGTCATCAACCCGGAACCAGAGTTCGATTCGTGAACCGGCTCGAACGGTTACTTCCTGAGAACCGACTCAAAGAACCGAACACCACTAGTGTTTAGACTCGGGTTCCTGTGTGTGTTCCTCGTCTTGTGTGTGAACGCAGCGAATCCTGCGGTCTGCGTGATCAGGATGACCCAAGCCCGGTCCATCTATCTGATCAAACCCCTGGGGCCAGTAGTTCTGGAAGTGTAATCCGAATCAGAATGAGCTGGGTTTGTAAATCCCATGTTTTGCTATGCAGGATCAGGTAACCCATCTTACTTTAGTGCAGGTCTTTCAGAGCAGAATCGGATTGGGTCACACTTTTCCAGATTTCCAAATCAAGTGTTGCTAAAACTATTACTACTAACTGACTGATCTAAATAAAGGGGAATATAGATGAGAATTTAGATCAGGTTTGTGCAAGAAAGTTCCTTAAACTTTTGGGATAAATCTATCTCTAATTGGCTAAATTGGCAACACTGTCCTCAAGGGACATGATGATGGGGGGAAATACCAATGTTTTGCATTGCATTTACACAAATAACTCCTTCTGACTGCTCCACCTCTGACGATTGTACAATCAGTGATTAAAAAACAAACTTTATTGAATATAATATTTTTGTTTGCTGTTTAGAGATGTTGAACATGTTACACATGTTGTATTTTTGGACCAGTGTTAAAGTTTTAGTACATTATTGTTCCCGGAGTTCACCCTTCTGCTGGGATCAGAACATTTTTTATTATTATTTTTTGGATCAAAAATATCCCCAAAACAACACAAACTGAGGATTTGATCCAGATTAGATTTTGTGATTTTATCTGAATTCAGAATGCAATTTTTTTTGTTCTTTTGAACAACTAATTTTCGAGATTTGATCTGATCAGATGACGTTTGAACAGAGGACTTGGACCCAGTTGTTCAAAACATGTAATGTGGATCAAATTGATCCGGGTTTGGAAATCCCATGTTTTGCTATCCAGGATCCATCTTACTTGTATGCCAGTTTTTTAAAGGAACATTGGATTGGGTCACTGTGATCCAAGTACCAAATTTCAGGATTACCAAATCATGTTTACCAGAGCCTTAAATGGAACCGTGTAGCCTACAGGCTTAGCAAAGTACAACAGGTAGGCAAAATAGCCATTGTTTGTTTTAATTGTAATAAACAGAAACATTTTACATTCCTTATGTTGTTATAATGTTAAATAACAAAACAAAAACCAAACTATCCAATAGTCAAAAAACATATCTGGCTTTAGGAGATGTATCTCAATCAGTTGGGTAAGCAAGATGTGTTCTTTACCCAGTTCAATGTTCTGCTCTTTTGGGTTCCCGTTTCAGAAGCAACTCATAGCTGTCACCATCCAGGTTTGTAGCCGAGGAACATTGGATTTCTTGTAGGAACGTCTTGGACTGTCTTCATTACATCCACTGGGGATCTATCTCCCTCCTCAATCACTGTAATAAATCCAGGACAAACATTTGCTCTCGTTCTTCTGAAGTCCTAGTCTCTGAAATCGTAGCCTCTCCATCTGCTTCTATGCCTTTAATGCCACGCAGAGCCTCTGATTTTTCTCCTCCTATGATATCAAGGAACATATCAGTGAACTCACCCCTCTTATAGACGGTTTCATCAGGCGCACGCGCCCGGACCAAAGTTAACTTCCGGTCTGTGTTTGTATATCGGGCTGTTAGTGGCGCCGGCTACAAACACAGTTAAAGTGACGAGTAATGAAGTTGGGCTCAAGTTGTTGTGTTATGGGATGTGTTTCACATACATACATTTATTTATTTGTGGCGACCCACCACAATATCAAAACTTTTCCAAAAGGCTTTGTTGAATAAACATGAGCACGTAATGCACGTTTAGAAATCAAAACGAGGCGCGGGTGTTTTTACATCACTGTATTTCTGAAGGAACACTGTCTTTAGAAAATGTTTGGTGTCATTTTAATTTCATCTTGCATGATATATGCCTGATAAAGCAGCGTTTGTAAGCTCAGTTTACAGCCGTTACCGGGCTAAACCTCTAACGTTAACGTTACTTCTCCCGCTTTTAAGCGTCTCCTGCTGGCAGAGAGTGAATTTGCATTTTTAATAAGTCTGTCCAAGTAGTTATCGCTGCATCTCAGTCCGTCTGATTTACGAAGCAAACATATTTTGCTTGTTATAAAAAAATAATCTACTCCAGAGGGACTTAGCTGTTGTTATTGATTCTATTTGGACGTCTACCGGAAGTTAAGTTAGGGCCACAAACACGCGCATGCGCAGTAACGTTTGTTTATGTTGTTGCCGTTGAAACCGTCTATATGGCTTGTTACCTGTTTGGGGGTTCGTTGCATTGGCCCTACGGTTCTTCCATCGCAACATAACTTGTTTTATGGTCCTCTTTTGGCCAGACCCCCATGGCATGATTTGTTATGTCCTTCCAAATGTTGTTTTCCGTTTTTAGTCACTTGTCCACCCTTTGCGGAGCTGAAACCTCCTACTATCGAGTCAAGATTGTCCCGAACACCCTCCAGCAGTGCACAGGTTTCTTCCACAGTGAAATTAGGCCCTTTTGACATGCTTCAAATATGAAGAAATGTATATATCATCAGTAAACATTGAAGTCTCAATCACAATCGCAACTGAATCCACCCTTCTGATGGGATCAGGATAATCCTGTTTTTTTTAATCAAATAGATCCCACACCGAGTTCAAAGTTTTGGAAAACCCAAAGGGCAGATTACATGCGCCGATCTTAGTTCGGAATCCATCTTTTGCTTTTGAAAAACCCATTTCCAAGATTTGATCCAATCCGTGATCCCAAATCCCACTGGATTACTTTTGAACAACTGGGCCCTGATGATTACAGGCGTTAAAACATGAGCTTAACTTAATGCTAGACACACATAGAGATCAAGAGCATACCGAATCAGTCTTGGAAAATCACATGGTTAATTATTTGGTTAAACAGCTGTGTTTTAATCTCAGTAGACTTATCAGAGAAAATACCTGCCTGTCTAATACTGCCACGAGGACTGAAAATCACCCTAGAAACCACCTAGCAACCAGCCCACAACATAACGATATCACGACCCGAGTGTTATAATGACATGATGGAGCTCTTTTGATTTGGACCAGTTTAGCAATCAACCTAGCAACCAGTGAGCACCTCACAGCAGCCCCCTAGCGACGCTCACCTGTAGGGTGTAGTTTGATGGCTGATTGTCTGATGTTGAGATGCGCGCTCTCTCTCTCTCTCTCTCTCAGTCCTCCGGAACAAACACAGAGAGATGCCTCGGACTCCACACTCGAGCAGAGCGAGTCCAGACGGTGGTTTACAGCCGGTTCTGGACGCGAGACCGAGCGCTCGAGAGACGAGCGGAGCACAGGAGGACGAGTCTCCGTCCAGAAGCACCCGCAGCAGTGAGTTCACGCTCCTCATCAGGGTCTCTTAGAAAGACTTAAAAGACTTCCGTTAGGTCTAAAATCAAAGTCTTAAATATTCATGGCATTAAATGTTGCGTGCACTGTAAAAAAAAAATCTATTAAAATATCTGAACATCCTTAAAGTGCCCCTTTTATGGATTTCTGAAAGTGAATGAAAACATCCGTGTGCTCCGTGTATAAAGATATCGTCTTTCAGAAGAACGAGTCAACTCTGAATCATTGAAACCAGTCGTTTTTTACATCATCATCAGACATTAGCATATCCCCGCCCACTTGTTGGTCTGAATGCAGATTCATTCTTTGCCACTAGGTGGCGCTTTTGGAATGTTGAAAATGTCTGTTTCCGCGGTAACGCTGTACACAAAGTAACACTGCGCTCACAAACACTGCTTTAAATGAAATCGTCCAATCAGAGCAGACTAGCGTCACGCAGAGGAGGAGCTTGGAAAAATCAATCATTGAGCAAGTAAGGGAAAAATAAATGCATATTATAAGACAATGAAAGTGTTTTTTGACCGTGCATGCACGTCAATCCCAAAACCAAAATATGAACCATAATAGAGGCACTTTAAAACCAAAATATGTTAACTTTAATGCAAATGTAAATTTTTGAAACACTTAAGAAAATGAAGTGAGCTTAAGGTTAAAAAGAGTACCGATATCTTCCGATGTTCTCTGTTTCGCCCGATTGGCAGATATTTGTTCTGGTTTTAATCAAACGCACTTAATTTTGAAGAAAACGAGTTGTCATTTTGCCCCTCCAGTAAATGCGTCTGGATTTAAGCGTCTTTACACATGTGCACGGTACAACAAGACAAAGACCGAGTGCTCAGAAGCTCCATTCCAAGCGTCTTAAAGGGACAGTTCACCCAAAAATGAAAATGACTCACCTCTTAAAGGGACAGTTCACCCAAAAATGAAAATGACTCTCACCTCTTAAAGGGACAGTTCACCCAAAAAACGGTGGTATTAAATTCGATTCGTTTGAAAGAAGAAGAAAGTCATGTACACACCAAGGTTCCTCAAGGGCGAGTAAAACAGCCTAATTTAATTTTTAGCTCTACTGTGTCTTTAAATGTCCTCTGGCAAGCTTTTAAGTAAATCGTAGGTGTTTAGTGGGAATTGTTTGCTTGGGTTTCATACAGCACTGAAATATGATCTAGCTTTATAACACTCATGCTATTCAAAACGCTGGTTTTCCATCTGTGATGTTTTTAGGGCTATTAGCAGAGAAACGTAAGACGAGTCCATACTTCAGTGGAAGGAATGGCGGTAAGTTTTTATCTTGACATGATGTTTCTCTCGACTCGATGTCATGTAAACACGCTGGAATTACACAAGCCTGTTTGTGTTTGTGAAACTGACCCAGGCTGCGTTTAATAAAGCACTTGTGTAGATCTGCGAGTGAGTAATCGTGCTTCGTACGAAGACTGGTCCCCTGCAGATTACACCTGCAACTTTATCCAAGTGCAATGTGATTATAATTAAAGTTTGCATCGTGCTTTCATTTATTTTTATTACTCATCCGTTTAAATTATATTAAACCTTAAAGTTTTGCATAATTAAGGGCGTGGCCACTTGAGTGACAGGTGAATTACTGGTGCCGTCACAACTGTCACGCTAAGTGGGCGTGGTTTCAGCAACCAACTCCACCCACATCCCGCCTTTTTGCCCGTTTTCGATTATCCGACGCGCAGCCAAGATGGCGCCGGCCGGCTCCGCCCACTTTGAGCTCCTCTTCAGAAACCGACGGGTGACGTCACGAACACTACGTCCATTTCTTTTTACAGTCTATGCAATTAACGCACGGCTACGTGCGATTGTGTTAAGTGAAGTTTTGGTAAACGTGCGTAAAATAATAACGAACGTTGGTAAAATGACTCGAGCGCTAAGATCAATCATTATCGGTTGTAGCTGGGCTTGTTCAGATATAATCATGATTAATGTCAATCCCATAGAGTTAGTCTCTAAACATCCCAGATATGTTCTGTGTTTGTAAAGCATCGTCCAGCGCTTTCACGCTTCGTTACAGCCTGTCTGGTTAGCTTTTGATGTTCAATTTAGTAGCCTAGCTATTTTTCTTCCTAGCAACAAAGTTTTATCAACCAAGTTTTATCAGCGTTTGATTAGTGACTCAGACAATAAAAAGGCACAAATTGTCATCAAAATTGCACAAAAGATTCCTCGCGGTACACACATCACGTGAATCAATTTAGCTGCTATTTGCAATTGTCGGATTTAATAACAATAAAAGAACAATTAACACCTCGTTAGTAGCTTATGCCTGGATCAGTTAGTACACTGTAAGAAAAATGAAAACAAGATACTAGTAATATCCATTGTGACCCAAAAACACGACGCGTAATTTAAAATGCAGGTGAAAAAACATGGAAAATGATTTTATATTAACATAATAGATTGGCCTATTTTAATGGATCTTTCTTAGAGTAGCACACTAATTAACTACTAATACACTGTGTAACTATAACTGGTCAGAACGTGTAGTTTTAATAGCTATTAAAAAAATAAATCATTGAAATCATGTTTAATATTCGCTGTATTTAAAAATAGATGTTTGTATTTCAATATTACGCAATTATTTTAAAAACAAGTTTGTGAGCCTGGAGCCAACAATACATGGGTTAAAGGTATTTAGTGAATTAACCATCGCAAATATTAATATGCATTGCTAATAACTTAATTTGAACAACTTGCTCAATATTTCGATTTTTTTTGCACCCTCAGATTCCAGATTTTCAAATAGTTGTATCTCGGCCAAATATTGTCCGATCATAATAAACCACACATCAATGGAAATATTATTTATTCAGCTTTCAGATGATGCATAAATATCAAATTGTGAAAAATTTACCCTCATCACTGATTTTGTGCCCGTGTCTCATAAACAAAATAAACTATTTGCTCAGATTTGATGTTGTGACACAATTTTGCGTGGTGTTTACATGACATCCCAACAAATCAAGCAACGTTCTCTGATTACGAGTCGGCAGCGCTTCTGTCCTCCTCAGCTCTCAGTCCTCCGAAACGCAAGGCCTTCAGAAAGTGGACTCCGCCGCGCTCGCCCTTCAATCTGGTGCAGGAGACGCTGTTCCACGACCCCTGGAGGCTTCTGGTGGCCACAATCTTCCTCAACAAGACCAGCGGTACGCCAGCACAACACCTGAACACAGAGCTGTGAGCTGATTCTAGAGCAGCATCGCCCTCCGTAAGAAACACAGTTTCCCATAATGCACTGTGTGGACGGCCAGTTGTTTCACTGTACAACTGTGTTTTCACCGGCGAAAATGAGACCCGTTTGACACAAACTATGACAAAAATCGAACAACTTTTAATAAAAGCGAGACGAAAATATTAGAGAGGGAGGATTTGGTTCGAACTGAATCACAGCCATTGATTTATCATAAGCTAGTATACACTTGGTCTCACAAAACACAAAAAAAAAATCAATATCTGGGACATATGGATCAATTTGGCGACGAATACACCCAAAATTATGTTGAATTGTCGGTATTCACGTAAACAGTTGATTACGTCTTAAGTGAATGCAAACAGTGCATTGATTGCATTCGGTCTTAAAGGGCCAGCAGCCTAATTAAGTCACTATTGTCATTGATGTTAATCATGCAACAGAAGACATGCAATCATTCACTGCTCTTGACTGAATCACAGCCCTAATAAAGATTAATCTACATTTATTTATAGCAATAAATATGTCTGCTTGACAGAATGAGAATGTGGTAAACAAGTATAAAGAATGCATAATTATAACCATTAGTATTTAATTGAAAAAAAGACCATGAGAAGTGGTTTCAGAGAAATGCCTAATAAATGCATTACACTGTAACTAATCCTATTAGATTCTAGCCAACTAAAGTACTTGTAGAATTAGTCGACGAAAGCTAAAACTGACCGAAACTGGCCAGTAAGAGATGCATGGTAGATGTGTAGCTGTGTGTTTGCAGGCAAGATGGCGATCCCGGTGCTGTGGGAGTTTTTCCAGCGCTATCCGAGCGCAGAGGTGACGCATGCGAGTGACTGGAGACCGCTGTGTGTCCTTCTGCAGCCGCTGGGTCTCAGCACGCTCCGCGCCAGAACCCTCGTCCGCTTCTCCGGTGCGTTACGCCAATACAGCAGACTCCATCAGGAGCGCTTCTAAAGCCACCGCTCGCACACAATCAGCATTCGCTGTTCATTTACTCACCCTCGGGACATCCCAGATGATTTCTAGCTGAAGCCGTGCTCCTTAATATGCCGAGTGCATCACTTTGAGTCAAAAAAAAAAAAGCAGATAAATGAAACACAAATAGAATTTTTGCACAGGGTGCACATACTTACGTTCTGCCTGGTTCTCATGAGAGCACCTGGAGACTTGGTCTGGTCCTCACACTGTGACCCATTAAATATAGAGATATTATTGCATTTTATTTAGTTAGTTTTTCAAATTAAATAAAGTGTGATAATACTAATAAAATAGGAGTATTAAATCCAAATACACTTATTTTATAGTAAACTCACAGTAAATATTAGCATTTTATTTTCACTTTCAAACATTTAAATCGACAAGCTTTTATTTTGGCAGGTTGCCGGTAAGTAAGTATAGGCTATGCCCTGCCGGGTTTAATGCTGCTGATTGAAGAGCGTCAGTGAATGGAAATAAACGCCAGCAGCTAGCCTAGATTTATGAGCCGTCTTGAACTTATGTACACTGCATATTATTTGCACAGGTACCTGTGCACCACTTATCGAGCTCTTATGAAGCAAGCAACAACAGCATGAGTCCAGCTTCTTGCACAGACCAGTCGTTTCACTTCATAAGACCGCAGTGTATCATCAGGAGCCACGGCCATTCAATGTGTTTTCATAAACCATAAGTCGAGCTGAAAATAGTTTCGGTTAGTTTCGGTCATTATAAAGACTGTGGGCTTCATGTAGTGCTGGAGGATATCAGTCACTATATATTCTCAATGATTGTGCTGCTGATATACTGTTAGTTGGGATTGTTATTCGGCGCAGTGGGCGTCTTGTGATTGTGTGACTGTCTTGTTTGTCAGACGAGTATCTGAGTAAATTGTGGCGGTATCCCATCGAGCTCCACGGCATTGGCAAATACGGCAACGACTCGTACCGTATCTTCTGTGTGGAGGAGTGGAGAGAGGTACAAACACTACACTACTTTACATGAGTTACACTCTCTGTCTGCAGCGGCTTGATGTTGTGTGTGTGTGTGTGTGTGTGTGTGTGTGTCTCTCTCTGTGTGTGTGTGTGTGTGTGTGTTTGTGTGTCTGTCTCTGTCTACTTGTGTGTCTGTCTCTGTCTGCCTGTGTGTGTGTGTGTGTGTCTCTGTCTGTGTGTCTCTCTGTGTGTGTGTGTCTGTCTGTGTGTGTCTCTGTCTGTGTGTGTGTGTGTGTGTGTGTCTCTGTCTGTGTGTGTGTCTGTCTGTGTGTGTGTGTGTGTCTGTGTGTGTGTGTGTGTGTGTGTGTCTGTCTCTGTGTGTGTGTCTGTCTGTCTGTGTGTGTGTGTGTGTGTGTGTGTGTTTTCCCACTTTAGGTCACTCCAGACGACCACAAGCTCAACGACTATCACGCCTGGCTCTGGAAAAACCAGGAGCGATTAGGAATCTGATATTATTTTAATAAATCATAATGTCTGCAGTAGCATATGTGAATCAGTGTCACTGTACCAGTAACTCACCAGAGATCAGCCGCTATCTTTCTCCTGAAAACATGAGATGCTCTTATTGTTTTATCATGTTTGTTCAGCAGTTCAAGGAAAAATGTTTTAGCAAATATTGTGTAAAAAATAAATTAACTTTTTATCTTTTGTACATGCTTCGGTTTTAATTTAGTTTCTTGAGTTGACTGGTTATAAAGTCAATGTGAAATAGTATTGAGAAGCCATTTGTTGAGGGGCAGAATTAATTTAATTAGTGTGGAATTGATTGAATGTGAAACAGGTGTGATGAAGAGTTTAAAAACAAGGCTTTGGGGACACATGTTTCAGAGCAAGAGAAGTGTTTTACATAGAGTTCAGGTTTCTATTGTAGAGTTCTGTGTCACTAGTTATACATGAGTAAAGCAAGTCAATTAAATGTGTGTTTAGTTAAATCAACATCTTCCACCATAACAAAAGTTAATAACAACTCAAAACATAATTCACATTAAGGCTAGCAGCAGTCATGCCCACATCTCAGCTGTCTATCAATTCACAATGGACTAAAAATAAATATGACAAAAGACAAATATAATCTGTGATGAAATAGTTCCATCTAAAGCATGCAATTACGATATGAGCAATGAAACTAAAAATATCTGTCAGAGAAATGACTGGAAGGCCACATGTGCTGAATCTGCAGGTACAGTACACTCAGCTAAACCATAAATCACATTCATTACTGTATTCTACCAAATGCATATTTAAAACAGGGTTCCCATGGACAGAGAAAATCAGATCGCTTTTAAATGGTGGTTTCAGTGTTTCCCAAAAGCTTCGTTAGTTAGCTATGGTCGTTAGTTCCATTGTACTCTATTGGTAATGCGACCATAGTTGTTTTTGGGAAACGCAACCCTGGTCGTGATAGTCTCAATAATAACTAGGCCTACATTTTATCTAGTTGTGCTTGGTAGATATTGCGTTGTGAAGAGTAAAGGCCATTGCACACTGAGTCCGAAATATTTGCACGTTAAAAAATAAATACGACCTTTACACAATGCCTCCGAAACGTTCGTGCATCATAAAAAAAATTGGCATCCTTAGCATGCATTTTTGATAGGAAAGGATGACGAATATGGAAAAAACAGAAAAATACATGAAAAAATTTGTGTGCAAGAACCTTAAAGCTTGAAAGCCACAGTGATGCTTTATTTGTGATAGCTCAATGAATCTACTGAACGAGCTCACACACTGGTCTATTTCAAATACACTAACAGTGTATCCAGTGTTAATGGAAATTCGATGATCAAAAAGTGTGGGAACGCTGTTGAAATTGCTTTGCCTTTGATGTTGAAGACACTAATTTATCTCTCACACACACAATCACATGGTCCCGGTTTGAGAGCGAACACATTAGACATCTTCGGTGACGGTCATGCATTTGGGAGCATTTCAAACAAGACTTCTGGAGCGTCCTTTGTGCCAAAAACATTGTCAAGCTTTGTCATTTTAAAAATCTTTAAAATAAATAGTTTTATGCATTGGGACGAATTTTAAAAAGGAACACAGTATCCATGTATAAATGGGCGTAAATGTCAATAATGTAGTGGGAATGCCGGTATGTACAGTACCTCTACCTGAATGGGTTGCATACAATACGTCTCTAGGGGCTTCGCCAAACACATCCATTACTAACCGTGCGGAGTCTCATAAATACAGCAGCAGTTGAACTGTTGAAACACAGTGTTATAAACTAGCTTCATCATCCACAGAGCCCGGTGCTAAACGTCCCTGATTGACATGCATTAATCACCAAACCCAGAGCTTCACGTTTCAGTGGCGTCACCCTTTCGGAGTCCATCAGCGTCCGGTTCATGAGCGTCCTTTAAGAAAGCCGTCCAGCAAGCGGTCACCCTTCTCTGACAGCCAGTATCCAGCCATGGCAGCCAATCCTCCGATGAAGATGGCCGTGAAGACCATGTCTCCTTTGGCGGCTAGAGTAGCGAGAGCGCAGATCACCACACCGAAGAACATCTGCTGGAGCACGAGCGCCTCGTCATCCGTCATGTCATCAAACAAGCCCTTGTCTGGCCCCTGGTCTGTAAATTATAGTTTTAATTCAAATTATTAAATGGAGGCCACCTTTTATGAGGTGTATTTATTTAAATAAGCAATTCATACATACAATGACTTGTATGCACACAGTCCAAATGTCAATGGTGATACAAAAAAAAATTGATAAAATATCCTAACAAAATGTTTGTGGTGAAAAATTGATTCATCCAACATATAAAGAAAAACCCATGTGATCACTGTTTCTTAACATTTTAAAATGTTATTTACATTGTAGTGATTCATCCAACATATAAAGAAAAACCCATAAAAGCGTCTGATAAGTGATTCAGGTTATAATGTTTTTGTCTGCCTGTGTTCCCTCGAACCCACAACTTGACATTTTAAAATGTTATGTGGTGACCAAAGTCATGTGATTCATCCAACATATAAAGAAAAACCCATGTGACTGTTTGAAGTTCACATTCATTTCAAGATAATGTCAATAATTTACATTTACTGATGTGATAATTAAGTCGACAATCCATTTTGGATCAACAGAAAAAAAGCGTCTGATTATAGTGCAGTGGTTGCAGTCAGTTATACATGTTTTGTCAGCATTGTGTGTTCCCTGGCTGAATCGAACCATTGACACTCTGAATGTGGGCCCTTTGCTCATGATTCTATTCATATAAAAATCTGCTAACGCATGTTTGGATCTTGCTCTAACAACAATAAACTGAGCAACACATGGACGTCCACACTAATCGAAATCATGACACTGACTTGGTTAATACATAGTCAATTTAGAATAGTTAACAATGGTCACTGTGGTATTTATACAAGTCAATTTTAGTTAACTTATATTTATGAATTATTACAATAACAATTCACCCAAAAAGTCTGTCATCATTTACTCGCCCTTACGTCATTCCAAACTATAAAAAAGATACTTTTAGAAATGTCTTTGTCTATACAATGTAAGTCAACTGGTGTCAATGTTCATCGTTTAAAATATCTTCTATTACGTTCCTGAGAAGAAAGTCATACAGGGTAAATCCAGGATCCTAGGTTCATTGGAGAATATGGCCACCACGTAACGGGTGCAATTAAACCAGGGAAATCTAGGGGCCTGTGTATCCTGAAATATTGAAGACATTGAGGAAGATCTTCAATATTCAAGGGGCCACAATTCCAACTATTGAAGAACAAGGAATTTGATGCCTGGGAAAGTGCTGTGACTACACTCCTAAAGGACAGCACCAATCTTAAAAGATACCATAGCTCAACTGACCATTTGGCTCAAGGAAATTGGCAACAGCTTGTGAGGTTTAAGTGGCCATTCCTGATATATAATTACCCTTGGACTCGGATGTTTAGCAGGTTTGTGTGGAGATGGCCTTCGACATGGACATGCCAACCAAACCAACTGTCAAGAGTGGCAATGAAGTGGAAGCCACAGCATGCAGTGAGGGAAGCAGAATCGTACTGGAAACATCGGGAATTCATTGGCAGGGTCTGCCAAGGACGACTGGGACTGAGAAAATGCAAAAAACTAAAGTTGGAGTGAGGCCAAAAGCAAGAGGATACGTGTAGTGCAGAGAATCCGAGAGGCTACAGAAGACCGGCTTCTAAGAGCAGTAGGGTTTGCCTCTCAGGAGCAATGGCACTCAAGCGTTTTCTGTCCTGGAAGGAGCTCTGGAATGCTGTCCAAGGCAAACTGACCTTCCTCTTGCATGCTGTAGCTGACCTATTACCAACTCCAACCAACCTAAAGATCTGGGACCAGGATGAGGATCCATCCTACAAGAAAGATGTCCCAGGGGCAATGGGAGAAGGCCACTACAGATGAGACCTAACAAGGTTCTTGTCGAAATTGTCAAATAGACAGACTTCCAGAGGGTCAGTATATAAATATCAGGCACCACCACCCAGAGGAGTCCGTTTCCTAAAGCAAGGAGACTCCAAAATTACTCTCTATCACGCATCTGATTGGATGATGCAAGATGACCTCAAAAAGAAGCTTGTCTTTCCAGAAGAGATGCTAGTGACTGCGACCAGACATGGTTCTTCTGTCCAGGAGCACAAAAAACATATTGGTAGTTGAGCTCACTGTGAGGACAGGCTAGCCATCTTTCATGAGCTGAAGAAAGCTGAGTATCAAGATCTGATTGACGAGGCTTCTACTAAAGGATGCCACAGAAGCATTGGTTAGAAACTAATCGCCTGAGAAAGGCCACCGGGGAGATAGCAGCGGCAGCAAAAACTAGCTCAGGGTGGTTGTGTTTAAAGCCAGAGACACACTGCACGATTTTCGGCTGTCCAGACAAAAGATTGGCATCGTGAAGCAATCGTGATTTCTATGATCGTGGCTCCTAATCGGTGCTCCTGTCTTGCACAGTGAGGAGAGGTTCAAAGACGCACTTTTTCATGGTCTTGCTAACAAAGATAGCCTAGGATACTTTTTTGACAGTGTCAGAGATTAAGCATGATCATCGCACAGTGTTTGCTGCTACGACCCACGTTTACGGACCAGCCAATAAAAATGCAACATGAAATCAATGGGATATGGAGCTCAAACTTAAAAAAGGGGTGGATTAGTCTAATGCAATTTCATGCATGTCGAGATATTTACAGTTTTTTTTCGATCATGGCTCTTGATGATGTCATTAAGGGTGGAACTCCTTATATGGTCATTTCTTCCGGAATAGAAAACACATCGTCCTGAGCGCGAGCATCAATGCTCTTCTCATCCGGCAGCACTGCACGCGACTCGCTCGGGAAGAATGTCTCTAAAGAAGTGTGTTTTGGTTGTGAGGGAAAGATAACCTTGTTCAGCTTCCCGAAGAACCCAGTGTTACATGAACAGTGGATGCAGTTTGTTTTTGGGGGCAGCAATGGAGTTTCACAAGTGTGTTTGTTGACAAATGTTTTATAAACAAGACCCAGTTTGACGCTGAATTTGCATATCGTTTGATACTGAAAGATGGAGCGGTCCCAGCTATAAAAGATCCCGGTCATGATTCAGAACTGCAGACGGTAAGTGAAACGGCATCAAATATCCGTGTTTACTTGGCGATTGGCGCTTAATTGCTCATCACTCTTTAGCTCCGCCCACGACACGCCTCCAGGAGCTCGGCTGTTTTCGGAGAGAATCGCAAAGCTATATCCCTCTTTTACAAATATGATAAAACTAAAGACTCGTAGGTGATATGAAGGATGTGATACTACACTATAGGTACTCAAGATTAACATGAGATTGGGTGAAATCCAATGCGTTATGTTCACTTTAAAACTGCTTACCTCAAGCTCTTATCCCTTCCACTTTTTTCAGCCCACATATAAACTACAACTACCAAAGTGTGCTCAATCATGCTCTTTTTGTTTACCACTAGCACATGCTGATGACGTTGTATTCTTCTATAGTATCGTGCGTCGTAGCCTACGAGTTACAGGTACACAATTTTATTAGATCTACTAATGACTAGCGTAAACAGGAATATATCACATCCTTAGCTCCTGCTTGTGGCAAAGCATCGCTAAATGATGTGAGAGTAAATGATGGGAGACTATCCTTACATCCCTACTAAATAGCACTTCCCCATCACCAGTATACACTTTTAGCGTGCGTTAACTCACCCAGTGGCAGATTCTCCACACAAATGCTATCCTTTTGAATAAACCCCTTGGCACACTCGCAGCGGAACGATCCCTCCTCATTAACGCAAGCTTCATTGAGTCCAGGGCATGCTATGGCTTTCTCTGAACACTCATCGATGTCTAAAAAAGGCAGTGACCAAACATCATATCAACAGCCACCTCACAAGCATCGAATGCACCAGGGCTAATATAAGGCTCATAGGAGTTGTCCAGAAATTATCCACTTACCTAGACACTTTGCTCCAGTGATTCTGAACCCTCGAGCACATTTCTTACAGCGAGCAGGTCCGCTTCCCATACAGCCCACACAAGCCTGATCACAGCCTGCACACAGCTATATGAGTGCACACTCAAACACACACACACAGCATGCATTAATGAGCATTAACGTGATACTGACCTCTGCACTCATAAGAGCCGTCTGTGTTGAAGCAGTACGTGTTGGATGGACAGCGAGCCAATTCAGTGCCGCATTCATCCACATCTGCAGTAAACACACACACACACACACACACAGTGATAAAGAGCTGGGCATACTACGGTTACCTGATGATAGAGAGGGCAGAACAGGGGTCATCTAGAAACATCTTGTTGCAGCTGAAAATAATAATAATGTAGTAAATTGTGTCATTATTCGCTCAGCATAATGCTGTCTGCAAACTTAAATTACTTAATGTGGGACACAAAAAAAATCACACAATATGTTCTCCAAACTCCAGAGATCAAGATTTCAACAAAGAAAGACTTCAGTTTTGGTCTGTTCCCCACACTGCCTTCACACGCTTACAAGTGAAATTGTCTACTTTTAACTGCACTTAGCAGGGATGCACAATTTCATGAAAAAAATATTAAATTGCGATTTTTATGATAAAAATTGTGAATGCATTTTTTTTAAACAAAATTCTGGTTTTCTTTTCTTGTTTGTAGAACAACACCCTTTTACCCCGTCAAAAACAGCTCTGTTCATGGCAAGCCATTTTGGTACATGTCGCTTTAAATAAAAAATGTAAGAAATTGCTCTCATGGTAAGGTAATAAAAACCTAACGGTTTATTGGGTAAGGTCTTCATACACCTCTGAAAACATAGTTGTATACATTGCATTTCTGTCCATACATCATCCTAAATATTATACCCTGCACCTTTAATATTGTAATATTTTTATATAGACAAATTGAGTACAACCCGAATTCCGGAAATGTTGGGATCCTTTTTAAATTTGAATAAAATCAAACGTTCAAATCACATGAGCCAATATTTTGTTCACAATAGAACATAGATAACAAATGTTTAACTGAGAAATTGTAAACTTTTATCCAATAAATGAGCTCATTTCAAATTGGATGCTCTCAAAAAAGTTGGGACGGGGCAACAAAGGGCTGAAAAAGCAAGAATGTTTTTAAAGATTCAGCTGGGAGAACATCTAGCAACTAATTAAGTTAATTGACATCAGGTCTGTAACATGATTAGCTATAAAAAAGGATGTCTTAGAGAGTCAGGGTCTTTCAGAAGTAAAGATGGGCAGAGGCTCTCCAATCTCCAATCTGTGAAAGATTTGCGTAAGATTTGCGTAAAAAGATTGTGGAATGCTTTAAAAACAGACGTTGTTCCTCAACTTCAATTGCAAAGGCTTTGCAAATCTCATCATCTACAGAGCATAACATCATCAAAAGATTCAGAGAAACTGGAGAAGTCTCTGTGCGTAAAGTACAAGGCAGAAGACCCTTGTTGGGTCCCCGTGGTCTTCGGGCCCTCATACGACACTGTATCACTCATCGGCATGATTCTGTCATTGACATTACTAAATGGGCCCAGGAATACTTCCAGGAACCACTGTCAGTAAACACAATCCGCCGTGCCATCTGCAGATACCAACTAAAGCTCGATCATGCAAAAAGAAAGTATATGTGAACATGGTCCAGAAGCGCCGTCGTGTCCTGTGGGCAAAGGCTCATTTAAAATGGACTGTTTCAAAGTGGAAAAGTGTTTTATGGTCAGACGAGTCCAAATTTGACATTCTTGTTGGAAATCACAGACGCCGTGTCCTCCGGTCTAAAGAGGAGTGAGACCTTCCGGCGTGTCATCAGCGTTCAGTTCAAAAGCCAGCATCTAACATTGTAAAATTTATCAGTTTAAACATTGGTTATTTTATCTATGTTCTATTGTGAATAAAATATTGGCTCATGTAATTTGAAAGTCTTTTAGTTTTCAGTTTATTCAAATTTAAAAAAACATCCCAACAATTCCGGAATTCGGGTTGTAGCTCTAGATTCAACCTGACAGCCACTTGTGTTGTTAATCTCCATTTGTGTTCCACACAGAAGCTCATATGGGTTTGGAACAACATAAAAGTGAATAATTATCTAAAGATGTTTAATGTCTTACTTTAAGTCCGTGTTGGATAGTTTGAATGTGAAAAACCCAGAGACAAACATGACTTCAGACTAACTCTGAATCTGACACCACACACCGTGTCCTGAGCCTGTAACTCACCAATACACTTGTTGCTGTGAAGGATCCATCCAGGCTTACAGTCCTGACACTTGTTGTCTTGTGGTCCTGTGCACTTTTTACAGGAATGGTGGCAAGCTACATACAACAGAAAAAAAATGTGAATTTACAGTCAATATCCTCAGATGATGTTGCCTGAGCAAGTCAACTGAAATTCAATGCTTGGCGTTGACAACATTTACTAAATTAATTTCTTTCTTTTAATCCATTTTAGCTCTGCAGCAGATTTTTAACAGTGATTCTTTTGCAACAACTCTTTCTCTGCAACTCTTCCTTGTGTGACGCTCCTTCAAACCTGCATATCAGTAAAGTATGAGTCCCGTTCCAGTTAAAGTGGAAGTTCATCAGCAAGTACGAGTGTACATCACATACAGAGAATTCACAAATCACACAAGTGATCAGATGTTTCTGCATCATGACGGTTACCTGAGCAGGGTGGCTGTGTGTGATTGGAGCTCTTTTCTCTGTAGTATCCGTCGGCACAGTCCTGACACAGGACGCCAGAGTATCCCGGGTCACAAACACAGTCTCCGTCTCCCAGACGTGTGCCCTCACCCTCGCAGCGGCCCAGACCTCCACACACTCCTCCAGGACCAGACGGACACTCTGCACACACACACACACATACACATACACATAAAAGGATGAACTTCAGCCCAGCTTTAAATTTTAGGAATCAGTTAATCAAATAAGTCTGAACCATCTGACACAGTTCGGCTTGAGTCGACACAGATCTATTTAACTCGGACCGAAGACTGATATGCACGTGTGTGAATGAAGGGGCCAAATCAAAGTTTCGCATTGTTTATATGTGAAAAGGTGAACTGTTGAAGATAATTTAATTCACTTTATATGCTTTAGACATGTAAAATATCCACGTTTAATTTCATTATTGGATGCTTTAATATAATTGTGTATAGGCAAGGCAAGTTTATTTATATAGCACATTTCATACGCAATGGTAATCTAAAGTGCTTCACATAAAAGGAAGTAAAATATAGTCATAGAAAAATAATCACAACAATAAAACAAGGAATTTAAAACAGTTAAAAATAGAAAATGATTATACATAGTGCAATCAGTTGGGACGTAGCACAGTGCTCATACAACAAATGCACAGCTAAACAGATGACAGTTTTGAGTCTGGATTTAAATGTGGCTAATGTTTTAGCACATCTGATCTCTTCTGGAAGCTGGTACCAAAATAGCTAAAAGCAGACTCCCCTTGTTTTGAGTGAAACCTTGATATTTCTAACTGACCTGATCCTACTGATCTGAGTGGTCTGTTAGGTTTATATTCAGTGAGCATATCTGCAATGTATTTAGGTCCTAGGCCATTGAGTGATTTATAAACGAGTAAATGTACTTTAAAATCAATCATAAATGTAACTGGAAGCCAGTGTAAGGACCTGAGGACTGGTGTGATATGCTCAGATGTTCTGGTTCTAGTCAGAATCCTTGCAGCAGCGTTCTGGATGAGCTGCAGCTGTCTAATGGTCTTCTTTGGAAGGAGACCGTTACAATAATCCACCCTGCTGGTGATAAAGGCATGAACAAGTTTCTCCAAGTCTTGACTGGAAACAAAACACTGGGTACACACCCCAAGATAATCGGGCTGATTTGTGGCTGATTTCTCCCCTTCTGACAATCCTAGGTAATATCACGATAATCTTGGTGGTTCTAAAGATTATTTTATCAGATTTTATATGGAGTGAGGTGTGTTAAGAGTGACTGAATCCGCATGGAAGAACATTGTATGCGCCCCGATTGCATGTTGTATATCGCATGATCGATGTTGAATATTTACGATCAAAAATCCGGATGTCTGGGGGGGAACCCCGAGGACACCACACACTAAAGGAGCAAAACGGTTAAATCTCCCAGCATTAGTGGGAGCATATAAAGGTGCTGGTCATATAATTAGAATATCATCAAAAAGTTGATTTATTTCACAAATTCCATTAAAAAAGTGAAACTTGTATAATGTATACATTCATTCCACACAGACTGGTATATTTCAAGTGTTTATTTATTTTAATTTTGATGATTATAAGTGACAACTAATGAAAAACCCAAATTCAGTATCTCAGAAAATTTGAATATTACTTAAGACCAATACAAAGAAAGGATTTTTAGAAATCTTGGCCAACTGAAAAGTATGAACATGAAAAGTATGAGCATGTACAGCACTCAATACTTAGTTGGGGCTCCTTTTGCCTGAATTACTGCAGCAATGCGGCGTGGCATGGAGTCGATCAGTCTGTGGCACTGCTCAGGTGTTATGAGAGCCCAGGTTGCTCTGATAGTGGCCTTCAGCTCTTCTGCATTGTTGGGTCTGGCATATCGCATCTTCCTCTTCACAATACCCCATAGATTTTCTATGGGGTTAAGGTCAGGCGAGTTTGCTGGCCAATTAAGAACAGGGATACCATGGTCCTTAAACCAGGTACTGGTAGCTTTGGCACTGTGTGCAGGTGCCAAGTCCTGTTGGAAAATGAAATCTGCATCTCCATAAAGTTGGTCAGCAGCAGGAAGCATGAAGTGCTCTAAAACTTCCTGGTATACGGCTGTGTTGACCTTGGACCTCAGAAAACACAGTGGACCAACACCAGCAGATGACATGGCACCCCAAACCATCACTGACTGTGGAAACTTTACACTGGACCTCAAGCAACGTGGATTCTGTGCCTCTCCTCTCTTCCGCCAGACTCTGGGACCCTGATTTCCAAAGGAAATGCTAAATTTACTTTCATCAGAGAACATAACTTTGGACCACTCAGCAGCAGTCCAGTCCTTTTTGTCTTTAGCCCAGGCGAGACGCTTCTGACGCTGTCTGTTGTTCAAGAGTGGCTTGACACAAGGAATGCGACAGCTGAAACCCATGTCTTGCATACGTCTGTGCGTAGTGGTTCTTGAAACACTGACTCCAGCTGCAGTCCACTCTTTGTGAATCTCCTCCACATTTTTGAATGGGTTTTGTTTCACAATCCTGTCCAGGGTGCAGTTATCCCTATTGCTTTTACACTTTTTTCTACCACATCTTTTCCTTCCCTTTGCCTCTCTATTAATGTGCTTGGACACAGAGCTCTGTGAACAGCCAGCCTCTTTTGCAATGACTTGTGCAAGGTGTCAATGGTCGTCTTTTGGACAACTGTCAAGTCAGCAGTCTTCCCCATGATTGTGTAGCCTACAGAACTAGACTGAGCGACCATTTAAATGCCTTTGCAGGTGTTTTAAGTTAATTAGCTGATTAGAGTGTGGCACCAGGTGTCTTCAATATTGAACCTTTTCACAATATTCTAATTTTCTGAGATACTGAATTTGGGGTTTTCATTAGTTGTCACTTATAATCATCAAAATTAAAATAAATAAACACTTGAAATATATCAGTCTGTTTGGAATGAATGTATACATTATACAAGTTTCACTCTTTGAATGGAATTTGTGAAATAAATCAACTTTTTGATGATATTCTAATTATATGACCAGCACCTGTACAGGCTAAACAAGATCGGTGCGAGAATTGAGCCTTGTGGGACTCCGCATTTCATGGACATGTTATGTTCTCCTATATTCACATAATAAATTCTCCCTTCAAAGTATGACCTGAACCATTTGAATACCATCCCAGAAAGCCCAACCCAGTTTTCCAGTCTCTGTATAAGTATGTTATGATCAACAGTGTCAAACGCAGTACTAAGATCTAGTAGTACCAGCACTGATATTTTGCCAGAATCAGAATTTAGGCAAGGCAAGTTTATTTATATAGCACATTTCATACACACTGGTAATTCAAAGTGCTTTACATAAAATGAAGTAAAATAGACATTAAAAATAATAATAAAAACAAGGAATAAAAAACTAAACAAAAAACAATCACAACAATAAAAACAAAATTATATTAAATTTGATTTTAAAATAATTTAAAACAGTTAGGAATAGAAAATGCTTATACATAGTGCAATCATTTCGGACGTAGCCCAGCGCTCATTCAACACATGCACAGCTAAACAGATGAGTTTTGTGTCTGGATTTAAATGTGGTTAATGTTTTAGCACATTTGATCTCTTCTGGAAATCCAAATCTTGACTGGAAACAAAACTTCTAATTTT
Organism: Ptychobarbus kaznakovi; assembly: GCA_027422405.1. Lineage (NCBI taxonomy): Eukaryota > Metazoa > Chordata > Actinopteri > Cypriniformes > Cyprinidae > Ptychobarbus > Ptychobarbus kaznakovi. The sequence goes on along the minus strand of CM049799.1, from coordinate 34,549,305 downwards.
TGCAATGTTTTTGAGATGATAGTATGCTGATTTAGTTGCATGACTACTAAAACTAAGGTCTGTCTCCAGAATCACACCAACATTTTTGACTTGCTTTTTAGTTGTTTGACCCCTAGAGTCAAGGTATGCATCCACCTTGAGAACTTCATCTTTCTTTCCAAATGCAATGACTTCAGTTTTCTCCTCGTTTAACTGAAGAAAGTTCTGGC
>CM049799.1:34509096-34544096 GCA_027422405.1 Ptychobarbus kaznakovi | reverse complement strand
CACCTCAGATCACTCAGACCTCACACACACCAGCCCAGAACCACTCACCACACTCACCACACACACACACACCAGCCCAGAACCACTCACCTCAGATCACTCAGACCACACACACACACCAGCCCAGAACCACTCACCACCACACACACACCAGCCCAGAACCACTCACCTCAGATCACTCAGACCACACACACACCAGCCCAGAACCACTCACCTCAGATCACTCAGACCACACACACACACACCAGCCCAGAACCACTCACCACACACACACACACACACACCAGCCCAGAACCACTCACCTCAGACCACTCACCACACACACACACACACACACCAGCCCAGAACCACTCACCTCAGATCACTCAGACCACACACACACCAGCCCAGAACCACTCACCTCAGATCACTCAGACCTCACACACATCAGACCAGTACCACTCACCTCAGATCACTCAGACCTCACACACACCAGCCCAGAACCACTCACCACCACACACACACACACACACCAGCCCAGAACCACTTACCACCACACACACGCACACACACCAGCCCAGAACCACTCACCACCACACACACACCAGCCCAGAACCACACACACATCAGCCCAGAACCACTCACCACACACACACACACCAGCCCAGAACCACTCACCTCACTTTCACACCTCACGAATGCATTACAGACGAGCCCAAGCTACTCTCAGCCAATCAATATGCTACCCTGGAGCACAAAACCATAAGGGAATTTATTTCAAAATTGAGATTTATGCATCATCTGAAAGCTGAATAAATAATCTTTCCATTGATGTATGGTTTGTTATGATCGGACAATATTTGAAAATCTGGAATCTGAGGGTGCAAAAAAATCTAAATATTGAGAAAATCATCTTTAAAGTTGTTCAAATGAAGTACTTAGCAATGCATATTAATAATAAAAAATTAAGTGTTGATATATTTACGGTAGGAAATATCTACATGGAACATGATCTTAATATCTAATGATTTTTGTCATAAAAGAAAAATGTATAATTTTGAGCCATACAATGTATTGTTGGTTATTTCTACAAATAGAAATACCTGTGCTACTTATGACTGCTTTTGTGCTCCAGGGACACATTTTGTGGCTGATGATTACTGGTGTGAGATTTTGACAAAACGAGAAGCACTTTTTCATGGAGGAAGTCTTGTAATTATATTATAAGTCAAACTCCTGCTGATCCCAGGCTGTGTTTATTACACATTTGTCCTCTGAAAGTTAAAATCACCGAACATGAAAGATGGTTGTTAATTCTGTGTTTGCTGGAAGCGAAGCGTGTGATTGCATGTTTTGGGACAGAAAAAGTTCTGGCGTTTCAATAGATAAAGCCGGCTTAGAAAAAATATTTTTGGAGAAACACTCATATTTTGGCCATCCCATAAACCCTACAACAAGGGACTGTTTTGTGAAACATGGACAGGGTAACCCTGTTATCTTCCTATTTGTATGTTTTTTTTCCCCCATCACATATTCAAAATGTCTAACTGTTGTCTTTAGTTGGAGCCTTGACAATGTTTAAAAATAAGGTTCTCTAAAAAAATTTGAACCGCACTTTAGTTAAGCATTTTTCCTTAGATCCTTAAGCATTTTCTCCAATATCCCCTCTGTCTCTCCCTTTCATATTTTTGTACCTAAGGTCACTTCTACACCAGCAATTAGACATTTACTGTAATATTAATAACACAACTGTGTCCACTTACTTGTTAGGGTAAGGAAAGGTTTGCTTTAGGGTTACCTCATTGCAATTAATTTGGACACAATGTTGTTATTTCTCTTAAAATGACTTAGATACCCAAGATTTAACAAGGGCACCTATAATTCAGTCTTACAAATTTTTTTTATATTAAAACAAAGTTTCTAAAGCGCCTGAATGCCAAAATCTGTGTGAGTACATTGAAAATCATTAGTGCTAATATGATTAACACAGTCCAAATTGTATAAAGGTTTGGCTGACCCTTTCTATACATAAATCCATGTGAATATCTGCCTGCTAATTTATTATGTGTGTAACTTTCCAATCGATAATGATGTCCTTCAGCACAGTATTCTGATGATGATAATAATGGGGTGCTAACGGGTGCTAACAGTTTAATAGTCAACTAGGTTAATAAAGACAAAACTAGTGTATTACAGACGAAAATGACCTGCTCTTGAAGCCCTGAACAGGTTAGTAATTTCGCTACATTTCACTGTTTCTTCTCCTTCCATAATAAATATCGAGTCCCGCGCATCGACACACACATTATATTATTAAACAAAACTTTATGTTTGACGGAGGCAAGGAACATCGCTTGACACTGCCAGTCAAGACTAACCGATTTATGTTTTATTACTTTCATTGTTATGTTGACAATATTATTTGTAAAATTTCAAAAAGGTATGACACTATAATAAAAAAATAAAACGGAAATGATCCACTTTGGCACATTGGGAGTGAGGCAATTTTGGACCTGACTGTAAATCTATGAACTATGAAAACATGTGGTGCTTCCAATGAGCGAGTCTCAACAGCATCCCAGTCCGCCCTCATGACACTGAATCCCATCATTTCCTCTCCCACTGACTGATCTGAGATGTGTGTTTATGGTCTGATCTGAGATGTGTGTTTATGGTCTGATCTGTGATGTGTGTTTATGATCTGATCTGAGATGTGATGTGTGTTTATGATCTGATCTGAGATGTGTGTTTGGATCCTGACCTGATGTGTGTTTGCTGTCTGGCCAAGACTATGTGTGTTTAGACCTGATCTGAGATGTGTGTTTATGATCTGATCTGATCTGAGATGTGTGTTTATGGGCTGGACTGATCTGAGATGTGTGTTTATGATCTGATCTGAGATGTGTGTTTATGATCTGAGATGTGTGTTTAGTCTGATCTGAGATGGTTTTGATCGCTCGGAGCGAGCGGGACACTGCTCTGGATGCACCCAGTTTATGCTGATCTGAGATGTGTGTTTAGACTGATCTTATCTGTCCCGTTTTATACCTGCCCTGAGATGTGTGTTTATGATCTCATCAGATCTGAGATGTGTGTTTAGGATCTGATCTGAGATGTGTGTTTATTTATGATGTGTGTTTAGATCTCCAGACTCTGAGATGTGTTTTAGTCTGCTGAGATGTGTGTTTATGCTGAACATGTGAAGGATGTGTGTTTAGCTCTGATCTGATCTGATGTGATGTGTGAACTGATCTGATCTGAGATGGCCGTTTAGCCGTCGCATGTGGTTTATGCTCTGTCCATCAAAGATGTGATGACCAGGATGAAGATGCTCTCCGGCTCGACCCAGCAGGTAGTCGGCCAGAATGCAGCTCAGCGATGCATCGAAGACCTCGGAGCATGCCGGCGACTGGACACCCCTTTCTTCTTCCGGTTTCTGCCGTGTAACCCAACAGCCCCATTCCTCGGCCCGCTCGCACGCCGCCGGGGTCAGGACCAGCACCGCCTTGCAACAATGTTTTCTCCGCGCCGCCGACGCGACGCTGCAACATTGTTTAATTCCAGATTCTACAGGAACATTAGTGCAGCCAGGGCACGGTTTTTGCCCCAGGGTATACTCACTTTATGATCGTTTGGGCTGAGCGGCTCCACAGGTCCAAATCCTCTCGAGACGCTGAAGCCCACACGTCTTCGGGGTGCGTTTTTAGGAGCAGTTATAATATCTCTGCATTAATAAACATTTGACGGCACACCGCTCTTCTAGCTCATTCTGTGACGGAGCAGTCGGCATCGGGAGGACACACCAGCAGCACCTCCACGCCCCCCGCAGCGGCTGAAAACACATGACCCTCAGTCACAACAACTACAGGAACTGACCAGCGTGAGAGAGAGCAAGAACTCACCGTTCACATCGCCCACCTTCAGCCATCTGAACACGCAGCCTGTTACAGAGAGAGAGAGAGAGAGAGAGAGAGAGAGAGAGAGAGAGAGAGAGAGATAGATGAGAGAGAGAGAGAGACTCGCTTATTTTCTGATAGAGAGAATTCGTAAACTATATATATATATATATATTGATTTTATATTTAATTTAAGAGAGATTAATTAGAGAGTTACTTTAAAGGAGCACGTTGCATTAAGAAAATCACAATTGCAGCAATAATCTAAATCGTAATCAGCGTTGTTTATGTCAAAGACTATAGATACAGCGGGTAAAATAAGTATTGAACAGGTCACAATTTTTCTTGGTAAATATGTTTCTAAAGGTGCTGTTGACTTTTTATGAAATTTTTCACCAGATTTCGTTAACAACCCAAGCAAACTGTCATGAATCTGGTTTAATACACTATGAACTTCCGTTTACTCACCACCCTTTTTATTTATTTATATTTGTTTATATTTTGTATTGTCATTATTTGAACGCTCACCACATTGACTCTTGCAAAAATAAAAACACAAAAAATATTTTATTTAACTGTTGCATGATTTTTTCCCCCATTTATCCACGGACTATATTATTATTATTATTAATTCCCATCATCCATTATTATTATTATTATTATTAACACTGATGACACACACAGCTGTCACCAATCTCACATTGCACTGACTTTCTATTACAGCCCATGTGTGCAGTTTGATCTCATCATAAAAACACGCTTTATAAGCCTTGGACTTCCTCTCTGTCATAAAACCGCCGAGTATTGTATAGTGAACAATATATCACTCTTAAACCTAAAGGAGCTGGGGATAGCTACTTTACGGAGCCCACATTTTAGTTATAGGCACACAACATAGACAATTTGCCTTTCCTTCTGTGTTTTCTAGTGTTTTGCAAAATTTTTGCCCGTGTTTCTTGGATTTACTCTTTCCCTTGCCATTCGGACTCTGTTTGCACGTCTCTGGAACTACTGCTCGTGTACCTGGATTATCAATCTGCCTTGCCCTGTTGGATATTGTTCCCCGATCAAAGACCCACCCTTGCCCTAGGATTACTGTTGTGTCTTGCCCGTGCCATATCTGTTTGCTGTTGTTTGACCCTGCCTGTGATTTGACTGTTTATTAATAAAAGCTTGCACTTGGATCCGTTTGCGTCTCATTCGCCCCGTTACACAATCCATACATACAAATAAGTTATGTAATAAAATGTAATGACAGGGAAGAAGTATTGAACACATGAAGAAAGGGTTTCTAGGCTATGCAGTAAAGCTGTAGTCTATTAGAAAGCAATCCTGCCTACACGTGGGTCAGTGTCTAAAGCTGCGTAATATTAGATGCTTCAGTACAGAGAGTCGTACGATGAAGATGATCCAAGCAAACTCTCGACTGGTTTCAGAGAAGGAGAATAAAGCTGCTGACAATCACCTGCCGGACATTCAATCTAATAGAAAACGCTGCAAAAGATCAGAGTTCTAAAATAGAAGAGACTCAAACCACCCCGGCAACCTTCAAGATTTGAAGACTAAATCTGATAAATGCATGCGATAGTTTCTCCAGCAGCATGAGGCAAAAACTGAGAGTCTTGAGGAAGCTTCTCTCATTGCCAAGGCTCCAAACACTCAGTTTCTACATTTAAAGACTCATTCATTTACATTTCTGTATTGCTGTAGTTCACCTGGTACAACTTGCACATCCCTTTCCCCTGTGTCATATTACTCCATTTTATTAGTCCCATAATTTATTTGCACATCTTATTTGTTTTGCACTTTTGTATGTATGGCACATTGTTTGGGTTGTTACTGACATCTGGGGAAATTTCATGTCAACAGCATCTTTAGAAATATATTTACTGAGAACAATGCTGTGTTCAATACTTATTTTACTCGCTGTATACAAAGACGGTTCACTCCTATACTTATCAATGGGAGAAACTGCGATGCACAATATGGCGGGATAGTCCCGCCTTCTAAATGAAAGAGCCAATCGCTGATTAGTAAAGCCATTGCATCACTGCAGCAGCCGTTAGACGCTCCGGTTTCCATAGAAATAATGCACAGTAAAAATTGGCCTGAAAAATAAGCGTTTCTAACGCTATTTGAGCATAAGAAACAACATTCATGGGGAAGTTCATTTCAGATTTTGTGAAATGCTGATTCAGCGGTGAAACTTCCTGAGATGCACTAATTTAGAGAATTGTGAGTTCACTAAAAAGGGCAGTTTCAGCCTCGTCATCCCAGATTTTACGAGTGTGTTTCTCCAATCATTTAGATAGGACTTGGTCGTGTTTGAGCTGCACGGAGGCATTGCAAATATGGCCGCCGAGAATGAGCAGACTTTCTTGAAAGGGACTTCACAGCACTCCAGTTTACGTTCAGTTAACATAGACAGCGCGTGAAACTAATCCATACTGAACGTGACAGTGCTGATTAATCGATTACATAGAGTCCAAATCCAAATAACTCTTCCTCGGATAAAGATGGTGTGAATCAGGGAGAAGAATCTGCACAGTTGAATAAAGTCGTTATTTTTATATTTCTTTGCGCACAAAACGTATTCTCGAAGCTTCTGAGGGTGCAAAAAAATTACATGAACCTCTGATGAAAATCACGTGGATTATTTTAACGATGTTCCTCAATGCATATTAATAATAAAAATTAAGTTTCTGATATATGCCTTATCGTGTTGAAATATCCTTGCTGTCTATGCAAGGGTCAGAGAGCTCTTAATATCGGATTTCATAAAAGAAAAAAATATCTTAATTTGTGTTCGGAAGATGTACAATGAATTGGTCTTACGGGTTTGGAACGACAAATATACGAGGGTGGGTAATTAATGACAGAATTTTCCAGGGACACATTTTTGGCTTTGGGTGAACAAAAAAACATTTTACACTGGAAAGTGTAATCACATGGATTGCAGCGTTTTAGTTAAAAGCGTCTCAATGACAGGGCAGGACTGCATTGCCAAATTTCAGGGGGTTCATATATACTCATCGGAGTCCCATAAACCCACAACAAATCTGGCATAGGACAACTGGCTTCATTTGTTCCGATCACATAGGGAAAATCAGTGCATGTAAAGATACCTATTGAGGACTGATTAATTGACTGTTTTCCCAACCACTGAGTTCCTTTTAGCAGTGCTTTAGGTTCATTCTTTCCTTCATTTTCTCCAATATCTCTGTCTCTCCCTTTATTTTTGTACCTGTCACTTCTACACCAGCAGGTACTGATATTAACACAACTGTGTCCACCTTGTTGCAAAGCAACCACCTCATTGCAATTAATTTGGACACAATGTTGTTATTTCTCTTAAAATGACTTAGATACCCAAGATTTAACAAACCTATAATTCATACAAATATATTAAAACAAAGTTTCTAAAGCGCCTGAATGCCAAAATCAGTACATTGAAAATCCTAATACTGAACACAGTATTGTATTTTTGGGCTGACCCTTTCTATACAATAAATCCATGTGAATATCTGCCTGCTAAATTTATTAATGTAACTTTCCAATCGATAATGATGTCCTTCAGCACAGTGTACTGACTGATGATAATCCGTGAATGGGATGTGCTAACGGGTGCTCAGTTTAATCCTGTCAACTAGGTTAATAAAGAGCTTTTATTTTGCCAAACTATGAACGACACATATTTACAGTTCACAATGACCTGTTCTTCCACACGCATATGATTCACAGGTTTAATTTCGCTACATGGTTCACTATTTGTCACAAATCCAGTTCATGAGCTCCGCCCCTCCTTCCTCGAGTCCCGCCATCATTGTCTCCTGCACCACACAACAGCTTGCGGAGGCAGTACCACAGACACTGCCAGTCAAGACTAACCGATTTATGATTTATTTCCTATCCACCATAGGGAATGCCACAATCGGAAATGATCCCTTTGGCACATTGGGAAGGCAAAAAAACAACAACGTCCTGGTGCTTCCAATGGCCAGTCCGCACCTGTCTCCAGATGTTAACTGATGGGGATTACTGTGATGTTTCATACAGTTTACTGAGATGCACTGACCTGTCAGGCACGCTTTCTAAGCCTTGGACTTCATCCCCACAGACTAGTTTAGACCCAAGCTTCAGTGCTTGTTTTGGTAGGGCTGTAACTGGACAGTTTCCCAGGATTTACAGAGTCCTGCGGGATCGCTCGGAGCGAGCGGGACAGTGTGTTTCTGGTTTGCCACCCAGTGCTGGACTGTTCTCCCGTACGACCTGCCCCTGACCGCTCCTTTGATGAAGTCCAGACTCTTGAGACCCTGCCTGCCTTTTGGATACTCTGAACAAAGGCTCTGTCTCCCTGAAGAACTCCGGCCGAGCCGTCGCAGGGCTCTGTCCATCAAACCGGACCAGGATGTCTGCTGCCTCCGGTTACACCTGTTACTGTCGACCCAGAGGTACTTTGTCTGTCATGATCAGCTCTTGTTTATATTAATAAAGCTGCATTTGCTCAACGCCCTGACCCCTCTCATTCCAGACCTCGAGAGACATCCCTGGCACTGGACACCCCTTGATCCAGCTTCTTCCGGTTTCTCGGCTACCCAGCCAACCATGGACAGCCCCATATAGACCAACTCGGCCCGCTCGCACATCTTCGCCAGGGAGGCCTGTCCATTGAGGATGTTCACGCACCGCCTTGCCTCGTGCCGCCGACCTGGTCCAGACAGGAGTGCAGCCAGGGCACAGGCCCCAGGACACTGATCTCTGAGCGGCTCCACAGGTCCAGAGAGACGCTGAAGCCCACAGCAGACAGACTGGAGCACAGAAGACTTGTTCATTTTGGACTCTAGACATATCAGTGACGGAAATCCCTGTTTCACGAATCTCTTTTTCTGCATCGGAGGACACACCCAGTGTTTAAGCACCTCCACGCCCCCCGCAGCGGCTGAAAACACATGACCCTCAGTCACAACAACTACAGGAACTGACCAGCGTGGCCTCATGGACAGAGAGCAAGAACTCACCGTTCACATCGCCCACCTTCAGCCATCTGAACACGCAGCCTGTTACAGAGCTCCTCGTTTACTGTGGAGAGAGAGAGAGAGAGAGAGAGAGAGAGGAGAGAGACGAGAGATAGATATATACCGCGTATATTATACGAGAGAGAGTTATTAGCGGACGCACCAGAATGTTTTAACTCACAAAAAATGGGGCCACAATTGCAGCAATAACTAAATCGTCAATCAGCGTTGTTTACTGCCATCAAAGACTATAGGAACAGCGGGGAAAATAAGTAAAATGAACAGTCACAATTTTTCTTTAAATATGTTTCTAAAGGTGCTGTTGACATGAAATTTTTCAATCAGATTTCGTAACAACCCAAGCAAACTGCTGACCATGAATACCTGGTCTATGAACTTCCGCCTACTCACCACATAACAGGCCTGCTCACCAAGACTCTTGCACCACACTAACTGTTGCATGTCACCCACGTCATGCCTGCAAAGTACAATTCCCATCGGGTCCATGTGCTCGTCGTGCCTGATGACACAGGGTCTGCAGCTGTCACCAATCTCACATTCGTGCACTGATTACACAGCTGATAGCTCAGGGTCAGACACGCTTTATGCTCTCGTCGTGCCTGCTTCAAGCTCGGGTCTGTCATCGTCGAGTATTGTATAGTGTATATCACTCTTCTAGCGATAGCTACTTTACGGAGCCTTAGTAGATCATAGTCTTGCCTTTCCTTCTGCTCTGTTTTCTAGTGTTTTGATTTTTCGTGCCTGCCAAGCCGGTGCTCTCGTCTCCTGCCAAGATTTACTCTTCGTCGTGCCTGCCACATTCGGAGTCTGTTGCACGTCTCTGGTCATGCCTGCCACAGGGTCTGTCTCTCGTGTACCTGCGATTATGCCAATCTGCCAGGGTCTGTTGTCCTCGTCATGTTCCCCTGATCAAGCCACCCTTGACCTAGCTCGATTACGTTGTGTCTTGCCCGCCACGCCTGATCTGTCCCCGGCAAGATGGTTGACCCACCACGCTGCGATTTGATGCACCTCTTTGGCTAGGGTGATTAATAAAATGCTTGCACTTGTTGGACGCCGTTTGCAGTGGCTCATGTCGCCCCGTTACACAATCCATACATACAAATGTTATGTAATAAAAGTAATGACAGGGAACAAGTATTGAACAGGGCATGAAGAAAGGGAGGTGCAGCTGTAATTGAAAGCAATCCTGCCCCTCCAGTGGAAATTAATATTAGATGCTTCAGTACCAGTCACGTCACATCCGCTGATCCAAGCAAACTCTCGCTGGTTTCAGAGAAGAGAATAAAGTGCTGACAATCACCTGTCTTCCGCTCTAATAGAAAATAAAGATCACCTGCGAGTTCATAGAAGAGACTCATCCTTCATGTTTGAAGACTAAATCTGATAAATGCATGCGATAGTTTCTCCAGCAGGAGGCGTCTGAGCTCTCATTGCCAACAAAGAGTCACTTTTCTACAAAGCATTCTCTAGCATTGATCTCAGAGTAGTCACTTCAGTACTTTTTTCTGTGTCACTCCATTTTATTACATAATTTATTTGCTTTGTTTTGTGATGCCATGGAGCCCTTGGGTTGTTACTGCTCTGGGGAAAGTCCCAGGAGCATGTCAACAGATCCTCTCTTTAGAAATATATTTACTGAACCCAATGCTGTCCATCAATACTTATGGAGTTTCGCTGTATACAGAGTCCTCTCCAAGCCGGCTCCGTCCCAGGAGGTATACTTATCAATGGCAGAAAGTCCGATCCAGAGCCCGCAATATGGATAGTCCCGCCTTCTAAATGAAAGAGCCAATCCCGGATTCGCAGAGTCTGCTAGAAGCGCTGTCCAGCATCACTGCAGAGCTCGTTAGACGCTCCGGTCCTTCCAGAGCCGCTCCTTCCAGGAATGCGACAGTAGAGAATTCCTGAAAAATAAGTTTCTAACCTGCTTGAGCATAAGAAACAACGTCCGGCTCATGGGGAAGTTCAGCCCCTTTCAGTTCCGTCCGGCTTCCCAGATCCCCTGCTGTTTGAAATCCGGCTCCCGTAATTTACAGAGCCCCTGCTGGTTCACAGGGCGTTTTCAGATTTTACGCTCTCCTTTGTCCAATCATTTAGATAGGCCCCGTCCGGCGTGTTTGAGCCACGGTTCCTTCCAGTTGCAAATATGGCCGCCGATTGAGCAGACTTTCCTTGAAAGGGACTTTGTTTACGTTCAGTAGACAGCGCGTGCATACTGAACGTAACAGTGCTGATTGCCCCCTGACGATTAGCGAGCCTCCAGAGTGCCTCCCTGAAATAGTGGATTTCCCCAAGAACCTTTGGGAAACTCAGGGGATTTTGAATAAAGTCGTTATTTTTATTTTCTTTGCGCACAAAACGTATTCTCGAAGCTTCGTAAAATTACAGTTGAACCTCTGATGTCACGTGGATTATTTTAACGATGTCCTCGCTACGTTTCTGTGCCTTAATCGGAGTCCCCTGATCCATTGTATCCTGGCTGCTCCGAGACCCTGATCTACCATGGCAAGGGTCAGAGAGCTCGGATTTTAAAAAAACTCCTGCCTCGGTCTTGAAGACTTATGTGCTCTCTCGGAAGATGAACGAAGGTCTTTGTGTCTCAGTTGGAACGACACGAGGGTGGGTAATTAATGACAGAATTTTCATTTTTGGGTGAACAAAAAAACATTTTACACAAAAATCACAATTGCAGCAAAAATCTCAATTGCATTGCCAAATTTGGGGTTCATATAATCGGAGTTCAGAATCTGGCATAGGACTGGCTTCATTCCGATTAAGGGAAAATCAGTGCATGTAAATATACCTCCGCCCTGAGGACTGTGGGCTAATTCTCGTCTGCTCCGCCTGGTGGGCTCCGGTCCCAACCACTGAGTTCCTAGCAGTGCTTAGGTTCATTCTTCTCACATAATTTCAGGTCAAATCAGTTTTGAATTTTATTGTGCCATGTAATAAGCGGGATAATACACAGTGTACTTTCTTTCCGTGTCAGGATTCTGCTCATCCTGTTGAGCTTTTATTTTGCCATGATGAACGACACATATTTTTCACCCAATGCCATGGTTTTCCACACGCATATGAATTCATAGCTTTAATGTGGTTATATTTGTCACAAATCCAGTTCATGAGCTCACGCCCACTCACCACATTGTCTCCTGCACCACACAACAGCTGCACAGTACCCACGGACTGCATTTCCTATCCACCATTGCACTAATCACACAGCTGTCACCAATCACTCATTTGCACTAATTACACAGCTGCACTCCGTCAGGCACGCTTTATAAGCCTTGGACTTCATCCCTCACATGGCGAAGTCTTGTTTAGCCCCGTCTGACATTTCCGAGCGTTTACCCTAGTGTGTTTCCCTGTTTGTTACCTGGACTGTTCTTACGACTCTGACCGTTTGCTGCCTGCCCTTTTGACCCTGCCTGCCTTTTGGATACTCTCTCTGTCTGCCGCCTGCCCCGACCTTAGCATTGCCACTGTTGATGAGTCTGCCTTGCCTACGTTACACCTGTTACTGTCACTGAACTTTGTCTGTCTGACCTCCTCTTGTTTATATTAATAAAGCTGCATTTGGATCTCAACGCCCTGACCCCTCTCATTCCAGAAGACTTTGCCACCTCAGATCCAGCGGCTTTATTTCGGCTACCCAGCCCAACCATGGACTCAATAGACCAACTCCTACATCTTCGCCAGGGAGGCCTGTCCATTGAGGAGTATGTTCACCAGTTCTGTGAGCTGTCATTTCAGGTACCGCTGTACGATGAATTTCTGTTTAAAGACTTGTTTCATTTTGGACTCAATAGACATATCAAATCCCTGTTTCACGAATCTCTTTTTACTGGAGGAGTGTTTAATGGCAGTTTAAGGACTGTGGCCTCATGGACTGTGCCTTGTTGTATGCTGGCTCCTCGTTTACTGTGGGTTTCGCAGAGGAGGAACGCGACACCGCGTCTTTGACGAAGATAGCGGACGCACCAGAATGCACTCACAAAATGGCGGCCACAGCAACCGGTCACATCATTACTGCCATTCAGGAATCCGGTAAAATCACAGCTTCTCATTGTGCCCAATCAAGTCACTGCTGACCTACCTGAGCAGTCACAGGCCTAGCCTGAGCCTCACCTCAAAGCCATGCCTAAAAGCACGTGATGCCTGCCAAAAAAATCAAAAGCCAGGTCTGCTCCGTCGTGCCTGCCAAGCCAGGGTCTGGTCGTAGTGCCTGCCAAGCCAGGGTCTGCTCTCGTCGTGCCGCCAAGCCATTCTTTGCTTTCGTCGTGCCTGCCAAGCCAGGGTCTGCTCTCGTCGTGCCTGCCAAGCCAGCCTCTGTTAATCGTGCCAAGCCATCTCAATGCCTGCCAAGCCAGGTCTGTTTCTCGTCGTGCCTGCCAAGCCAGGGTCTGTCCTCGTCATGCCTGCCAAGCCAGGACCTGCTCGCGTCATGTCGGCCACGCCTGAGTCCCCGGCCAAGATGGCCACCACGCCTGCGGATGCACCTCTTTGGCTAGGGCTGATTGCTTGTGTGTTGGACGCACCACTGGTGTCGGTGCGAGCAGCTGGCATTCCCAGGGCCGCAGCATTGACCGTGCCAGAGTCACTTCACATCTCCGCTGACCTGCCAGAGTCACTTCACGTCTCCGCTGACCTGCCAGAGTCACTTCATGTCTCCGCTGACCTGCCAGAGTCACTTCACATCTCTGCTGATCTGCCAGAGTCACTTCACGTCTCCGCTGATCTGCCAGAGCCCGCTCCGTCCCAGGAGCTCGCAGAGTCCTCTCCAGAACCCGCTCCGTCCCAGGAGCTCGCAGAGTCCGCTCCAGAGCCCGCTCCGTCCCAGGAGCTCGCAGAGTCCTGCTCCAGAGCCCGCTCCGTCCCAGGAGCTCGCAGAGTCTGCTCCAGAGCCCGCTCCGTCCCAGGAGCTCGCAGAGTCCTCTCCAGAGCCCGCTCCTTCCCAGGAGCTCGCAGAGTCCTCCCCAGAGCCCCTGCTGGTTCCGTCCGGCTCCCCAGAGCCCCTGCTGGTTCCGTCCGGCTTCCCAGATCCCCTGCTGGTTCCGTCCGGCTCCCCAGAGCCCCTGCTGGTTCCGTCAGGCTCTCCTTTGTCCCCGCTGGCCCCGTCCGGCTCACCTTCTTCTCTGCTGGTTCCTTCCAGTTCAGCGCCTCCCGAGCATCCCCGAGACTCCGCACCTCCAGAATGCCCCCTGACGTTCGCGCCTCCAGAGTGCCTCCCTGAGGTAGTGGATTTCCCCAAGAACCTTTTGGGGGGGAGCTACCCGCCAGTGCTCACGGAGACCCCGGACCCGCCATGGCCGATGGAGTCCCCTGATCCATCATGGCTGCCCGAGACCCCGGATCTACCATGGCCGCTTAAACTCCCTGCCTCGGTCCTTGAGACTATATGTGCTCTCTCTGCCTCTTGTGTCTCAGTTTCCTCTAGGTCCCAGTCTCTGCCATGGGCGTCTGCTCCGCCCTGGTGGGCTCCGGTCTCGTCTGCTCCGCCCTGGTGGGCTCCGGTCTCGTCTGCTCCGCCCTGGTGGGCTCCGGTCTCGTCTGCTCCGCCCGCTCCTGTCTCGTCTGCTACAGTCTCGTCTGCACGTCTGCTCCGCCCTGGTGGGCTCCGGTCTCGTCTGCCCCACAGGGACCTGGCCCTCCGTCTCCTCCCCCAATTCCACCTCCACTCCATCGCCCTCCTGGATTGTTCTATGTGTGGAGCGTCTGGAAGCCGCTCTTTGGGGGGGGGGCTCTGTCACGAATCCGGTTCATGAGCTCACGCCCACTCACCACATTGTCTCCTGCACCACACTACAGCTGCACAGCACCCACGGACTGCATTTCCCATCCACCACTGCACTAATCACACAGCTGTCACCAATCACTCATTTGCACTAATTACACAGCTGCACTCCGTCAGGCACGCTTTATAAGCCTTGGACTTCATCCCTCACATGGCGAAGTCTTGTTTAGCCCCGTCTGACATTTCCGAGCGTTTACCCTAGTGTGTTTCCCTGTTTGTTACCTGGACTGTTCTTACGACTCTGACTGTTTGCTGCCTGCCCTTTGGATACTCTCTCTGTCTGCCGCCTGCCCCGACCTTAGCATTGCCACTGTTGATGAGTCTGCCTTGCCTACGTTACACCTGTTACTGTGACTGAACTTTGTCTGTCTGACCTCCTCTTGTTTATATTAATAAAGCTGCATTTGGATCTCAACGCCCTGACCCCTCTCATTACAATATTATAGTTGCACCATTTAAGCTATTATTGCAAATTAAAAAACCTGATAAAATTACTTATTCAGGTAAGAGTTTTAGTATGAGAGAAGTCTCTTCTGCTCACAAAGCGTGCATTTACTTAATCAAAAACACTTTAAAAACAGTAAATGTGACCCTGGAACACAAAACCAGTCATAAGGGTACATTTTTCGAAATTGAGATTCATACATCTGAGAGCTGGATAAATAATATTTCCATTGATGCATGGTTTGATATGATAGGGCAATATTTGGCTGAGATACAACTATTTTAATATCTGGAATCTGAGGGTGCAAAAAAAATAAAAATCTAAATTTTCTGAAATTCACCTTTAGAGTTGTTCAAATTAAATCTTAGCAATGCATATTACTAACCAAAAATTATGTTTTGATATATTTATGATAGAAAATTTACAAAATATCTTCATGGAACATGATCTTAATATCCTAATGAGTTTTGGCATAAAGGAAAAATAGATAATTTTGACCCATACAGTGTATTGTTGGCTATTGCTCCAAATATACCTGTGATGTTTATGACTGGTTTTATGCTCCAGGGTCACAGATTGTGAAATATTATTACAATTAAAATATCTGTTTTCTATGTGAGTATCTGTTAAAGAATAATTTATTTCTGTATTTTCAGCATCATTACTCCAGTCTTCAGTGTCACATGATCTTCAGAAATCATTCTAATATGCTAAATTAGCTGCTCAGGAAGCATTTGTGATTATTCTCAGTTGTTGTGTGATCCGTGTCGTACTCACTCTTCAGTGTCCCCTGCACTGCATAGGCTCCCAGCACTGAGAGACACACCAGCAGCACACACAGCACCAGCAGGACGCTCCAGCGAGCCCTCTCCACTGAAACAGCCAAACAATCAGCTCATATTAAATCAGTCTGCTTCATCTGCAATGCATTACGATGCTAATGGCACATTAAAACTGCTGGACGGGAGTTCTTGCCTTCAAAAGGACATACTGGTCCCAGGTAACCATCCATTCCTGCTACTTTAACCTGGACAAGAGACACAATGCTGACACACTGCAAAAATGCTTTTCTTACTTAGATTTTGTCTTGTTTCCAGCTGAAATATCAAAAAAATCTTAAATCAAGACGTATTTTCTAGACAAATAAAAATGATTGTCTTGTTTCCACAAAAACATGTCAAAATTAAGTGACTTTTTGACAAAATAATCTTGTTTTCTGTTAGAAATAACATTATTTTGCTTGTTCTAAGCAAAAACTCACTTAATTCAATTTTTTCTGAAAACAAGATGATGATTTTTACTTGTCTAGAAAATCCTTCTTGATTTAAGATTTTTAACTGAAAACAAGACAAAAAAATCTAAGTAAGATTTTTTTTTTTTTGCATTGCAGTTCCCCCAAAGACACAGGTATGTCAGAAATAGACAGCAGATGTGATCAAATATGTATTAGGTACCTGCACACACAATGAAGGATGACGATCCACTTGTAAAAACTCTCCTTCTAACTGCTGCAACAGATGAAAGAAATAAACCGTTTTCTGTGAGTAAACTGTAAGAGAAGCCTCACCCTTATTATTGCATACAGTTCTTGTTCTAATGATTTTAACGGACCCCCAAACCCGAATAATAAATTTGACCATCATGTAACTGGGAGAAAATGTTTGCACCCAATGTCTGTGGTCGGTCTCCTTCCAGCTGTCGTTCAGCCAGGTGTGGACCTGAGATCTGCCGCTGACCGCATGACAGCTGTTGTCCAGTCCTGAGCCCTTCCTACACAACCACAACTGAGCCTCCAGTCTGCAGGGGGCGCTGAGGCTCCAGACCAGAGCTGGCCGCTTGTGACGGGTTTTATTCTCTGCCAAAGACACGGACACGCTGGAGCCTGAGACCGCTGAGGACGAAACCAGAACCAGACACTCATGATGTTATAGACTGCACTGGGACGCTCTATAGACAGCATCTGTAGCATGCACAATTATCGATGAATATCATTCCCATGCTTTCCTCGGTTTGTCACAACAACCAAAAGTCCCATTTATAGTATATGAGCTTACAGTGGAAGTCTATACAGAGCCTGTTGAATGGAGGTTTTAAAGTTAAATGTGTATTTTCTTCAAACGGGTTTAATGCTGTGTTCTCTTTGGTCCAACGTAAAAAGAGTGTGTACTCTAGAAAGTCTGAAACTCTTTGATTTTACCAAGATGTGGCTTAATATTCTGAATGTTTTTGAATGCTATACCTGTATCGTTCAGAAATGGGCAATACTCTCTTCTGAGAAATTGTCCCCAAATCTATGCAAAAGTAGAAACAGAATAAGCATGTTAAATAGCAAGAAAAACTGCAAAAAGAATATTACAAGCTAATATTTACTTTCTTTGTAATTTTTTAAATGCATAATGTTCTAATATAAACATCGCTGTATTAGCTTTCAGTCTTCAGTCAATATAACTTATATATATAAAAAAATCTGCATGTTTGCATACAATAATTTAATATATGATGCTTTTCTATTTATTTGTTTAATAATTCAACTTTTCCTTAATCCCTCCCTGTAGCTTGTACTTTGTATTACAAACACGTTTTGTGTTTTATTGCCTGTTTATGATAATTTATTGTATTCCTCTTAAGACACTTTGGATACAAATGTCTACTAAATGAATAAATATGAATGTAAATAAATGTTTGGTAGCATTACCTCAAAGCACAGACAGGGGGCGACAGAGCTGAGTGGAATCTTAAACTCGTGGCTGGCATTTTTCTTTACATTTAGGAAGAGACAGACAAAGAAGTTAACACTTAAATGAAGAAATTAAATGCAAATGTATTATAGAGCAGCGTGACATACCCATTCCACCTTAACACAGGGTCCCTTCCTCTCCAGCTTCTGGCACGCGTTAAACTCCTGAAATCTCTCTTGATCTGCATTGGCCACATACAGTATCATTGCTCCTGTCACATTGTCCGTTTTCTTGTGCAGCTTGGGTGCTACTGGAAAACAAAGCCAATGAGTGTAGGTCCCAGTGGGCCACCAATGGGCCTGGACTACACATCTCTGGAAAAAACCTCTTTGACTAAATCAGGTTGGCATTTGCTGTGTTTTACATTTACCTCTACTAATATTGGCATCCTTGGCAAATTTGAGCAAAATAGACAAAACACTAAATATTAGCTTTTTCAGTTTCTCTTCTTATTCTTTGATTCAAAATAATCATAAAAAAAATATCCAAAATGTGTGTGCCAAAATGGCAAATATTGGCCCCATACAGTGAGGAGGATTGGAGGATTGTTCAAGTAGCCATGCATCTACAGTATAAGAATCACAGATTCTGGATATTGCAAACACTAATTGGGTTGGAAAGTCTCCAAAACTATGAACTATGACATGTTCCCTGTCTGGGTGCCTTGTTTGTCTCATGGACAGCCATGTCTATAGTCCCTCATTGGATGTGGTAACTCTTTGGTCCCTTTTGTTCTCCTGTTCAGTTTACCCAAGTTTTTGTTTCTGGTTATCTGTGTTTCTGATTTTTGTTTATTTGCATTTTTATTTCATTAAACTCCCTGCAAATAGATCCTCATCTGTGCTTGTTTTCACCTGTTCCAGCAGCATCACAGAACAACCGACCGCTGTTATGGATCTAGCAGGAGTCTGTCTTATCCTTCTTCGACAGGGATAGCGTATCGTCAAGGACCACACCTGTGAATTTTTGGACCTGGCCTACCACGCGCATTTTCCGGACAATTCACTCACAACCTTTAATCATGCTTTACTTAAAGAACCACTACGCACACAACTATCCTGTATTAGGTCCTCGAGGGACGTTTCAGCAATTTGTGGAGCACTCTCTTTAACTGAGTGGATCCCTCTTTACCATGGGGAAATGGAGAACGATCTATCCCCTAAATATTTTTTGGAGGGGAGCTATGCTCCTCGAGCTCCAGGAGACACAGAGCTTGAGCTGCCACTTATGTCATCAGCCTGCACCATCTCAGCCATTGGACCCATCTCGGAGAGGACAAGACTGGCGTTCAGTGTGGCGGACCCACCACTCCAGTGTCTCATCACGACATGGACGGCACACTAGAGTCTTCAGCCCTCATGGACGTGTCATTAATGTCGCATCTGAGGCTACAAGGGCCATTTATAGGTGTTTGAAGACAGTTTGGCAGACCCACCACTGATGTCAGTGCAAGAGGCTGGCATTCCTGCATCCTCAGCACCCTCAAGCTCAGTGGTCACAGCGCTACCTGTCCCAAAGATCCTTCCTTAGTTCTCAGCGCTTTCCGTGACAGCAGTCACCATTTTCTGTGTCTGCACACATTTCTCCTGATCCTACCGAGGCAACGGCACCTTCTCTAGATCCTTACGAGGCAGTACTTTTCAAAGAGCCAGGGAGAGTGTCTGAATGAATTAATGAATGAGGTATTTATATAGTGCTTTCATTGTGTATTGCTGTACACCCAAAGCACTTTACAATCATGGGGATCTCTCTTCAACCATCACCACTGTGCAGCATCCACTTGGATGATGCAACGGCAGCCACAGTATAACATTGACAGTTCACTCACCACACACCAGCTACAGGTGGAGAGGAGAGAGAGTGATAGAGTAAATCAAGTTTATGCGCTCACCACACATCAGCTACAGGTGGAGAGGAGAGAGAGTCATAGAGCCAATCAAGTGTATGCGCTCACCGCACACCAGCTACAGGTGGAGAGGAGAGAGAGACATAGAGACAATCAAGTGTATGCTCTCACCACACACCAGCTACAGGTGGAGAGAAGAGAGAGTCATAGAGCCGATCAAGTGTATGCGCTCACCACACACCAGCTACAGGTGGAGAGGACAGAGAGTGATAGAGTCAATCAAGTGGATGGGGATTATTAGGTGGCCTTGATTGACAAGGGCCAGTGGAGGAAATTTGGCAAAGAGGTTACACCCCTACTCTTTTTTACGAGAAGTAACCATGGAACTTGTTATGACCACAGAGAGTCAGGACCTCGGTTTAATGTCTCATCCGAAAGATGTTAACCCCAGCGTATATAAGCCCTTGTGTTTTCTTCTGTTCTTGTTAAAGTCTTATCCATGAATAGATGCCTTGTTGGTGAACTCTTTGCATTTCTTGGGTTCCTGGTTCCAGTTCACTCTGGTTTCTGAGTTCACCTTTGTGATAAAGCATGGTGGAGGCACTGAATATCTTGTTGTGATACATGGTCCATCAAGTACCAACAGATATTAAATTAGCATCTACATAACCCTGTCACAAAGTTAAAACTGGTCCTTCCAGCAGGCAACTTATGTTATAGTTATAATAACTCAGAGAGGTCCAGGGTTCCTGATCACCTGCGAAGATCATTCCAAATGTCTTCTGCAGAAAGGCATGAGGACTGCAGATGAGGCCCGAGCAATAAACTGCAATGTCTATAGACCTGGTTTTACAGATAGGGGTTAGGTTAAGCCAGGATTAGGCCATAGTTCAATTAGGACTAGTTTTTTATAAACATGCCTTAGAAAAAAATACATTACTGGTGTGCATCTTCAGACAAAGTCAAAGGCACTGCCATATTTCAAGATCAGTTAGTACTAGTTTCTTTCAGTTGAAACAGCTCAGACTTATATTTTAGTCTGGGACTAGACCTAAGCCTTGTTTGTGAAATACAAGACCACAGCTGACCATCCTTGCTGTGAAAGAGATGCACACCCCTTCCCCCACACTTGGTTCAGGGACTCATTATTCTCTTTCTGTTTGTCAAAGGCCTTTGAAACTTGTTTAGTTTATGTCTCAGTTTTAACTTTTTATGTTTTTCTTTTTAAATAAACATTTACACTTTAAGAAATTAGCAGGAAATACAAACCCGATTCCAAAAAAGTTGGGACACTGTACAAATTGTGAATAAAAAAGGAATGCAATAATTTACAAATCTCATAAACTTATATTTTATTCACAATAGAATATAGATAACATATCAAATGTTGAAAGTGAGACATTTTGAAATGTCATGCCAAATATTGGCTCATTTTGGATTTCATGAGAGCTACACATTCCAAAAAAGTTGGGACAGGTAGCAATAAGAGGCCGGAAAAGTTAAATGTACATATAAGGAACAGCTGGAGGACTAATTTGCAACTTATTAGGTCAATTGGCAACATGATTGGGTATCAAAAGAGCCTCTCAGAGTGGCAGTGTCTCTCAGAATTCAAGATGGGAAGAGGATCACCAATTCCCCCAATGCTGCGGCGGCGAAAAATAGTGGAGCAATATCAGAAAGGAGTTTCTCAGAGAAAAATTGCAAAGAGTTTGAAGTTATCATCATCTACAGTGCATAATATCATCCAAAGATTCAGAGAATCTGGAACAATCTCTGTGCGTAAGGGTCAAGGCCGGAAAACCATACTGGATGCCCGTGATCTTTGGGCCCTTAGACGGCACTGCATCACATACAGGAATGCTACTGTAATGGAAATCACAACATGGGCTCAGGAATACTTCCAGAAAACATTGTCGGTGAACACAATCCACCGTGCCATTCGCCGTTGCCGGCTAAAACTCTATAGGTCAAAAAAGAAGCCATATCTAAACATGATCCAGAAGCGCAGGCGTTTTCTCTGGGCCAAGGCTCATTTAAAATGAACTGTGGCAAAGTGGAAAACTGTTCTGTGGTCAGACGAATCAAAATTTGAAGTTCTTTTTGGAAAACTGGGACGCCATGTCATCCGGACTAAAGAGGACAAGGACAACCCAAGTTGTTATCAGCGCTCAGTTCAGAAGCCTGCATCTCTAATGGTATGGGGTTGCATGAGTGCGTGTGGCATGGGCAGCTTACACATCTGGAAAGGCACCATCAATGCTGAAAGGTATATCCAAGTTCTAGAACAACATATGCTACCATCCAGACGTCGTCTCTTTCAGGGAAGACCTTGCATTTTCCAACATGACAATGCCAGACCACATACTGCATCAATTACAACATCATGGCTGCGTAGAAGAAGGATCCGGGTACTGAAATGGCCAGCCTGCAGTCCAGATCTTTCACCCATAGAAAACATTTGGCGCATCATAAAGAGGAAGATGCGACAAAGAAGACCTAAGACAGTTGAGCAACTATAAGCCTGTATTAGACAAGAATGGGACAACATTCCTATTCCTAAACTTGAGCAACTTGTCTCCTCAGTCCCCAGACGTTTGCAGACTGTTATAAAAAGAAGAGGGGATGCCACACAGTGGTAAACATGGCCTTGTCCCAACTTTTTTGAGATGTATTGATGCCATGAAATTTAAAATCAACTTATTTTCCCCTTAAAATGATACATTTTCTCAGTTTAAACATTTGATATGTCATCTATGTTGTATTCTGAATAAAATACTGAAATTTGAAACTTCCACATCATTGCATTCTGTTTTTATGCACAATTTGTACAGTGTCCCAACTTTTTTGGAATCGGGTTTGTAAAAGCAGTTGAGAGAACATTTATCTCTTCATATATTCTACAGTATATGTGACCCTGGAGCACAAAACCAGTCATAAGGGTCAATTTTCCAAAATTGAGATTTATAAATCATCTGAAAGCTGAATAAATAATATTTCCATTGATGTATGGTTTGGACAATATTTGAAAATATGGAATCTGAGGGTGCAAAAAAATCTAAATATTGAGAAAATCAACTTTAAAGTTGTTCAAATTAAGTCCTCAGCAATGCATATTACTAATCAAAAAGTAAGTTTTGATTTATTTACGGTAGGACATTTACTAAATATCTATATGGAACATGATCTTAATATAATAAGGATTTTTAGCATAAAAGAAAAATGTATAATTTTGACCCATACAATGTATTGTTGGCTATTTCTACAAATATACCTGTGCTGCTTATGAGTGCTTTTGTACTCCAGGCTCACATATATTTTCTTTCGACTACAAATACAATTTTCTTTCAATCATTTTACTTTCATAAAAAGCTTTTTGAGTAATAACAAATATATTTTAATGGAAGGTACATTTTTATATGGCTTGTTTAGCTCATATTTTTCAAGGGTATCAACTGTGGATGGCACTGTATGACATGTAAATACATTATATGAATACTAAAATCATTCAATTACCGATTTAAAGCAATTTCTCAAGCCACCCAAATTATATTTTGGTGCTACCAGCACACTTAATGATATGTTTCCAGGGTGCAATGTTGAGGAATATAACTTTTATATTTGCTGAAACATTTGACTACGTCTGCTGTAATACTCCATACTCTTATAACCAATATGTACTTTCATGACACTAAACCAGTAACCTGTGACTTTCCTCTGAGCTGCCCTATATTAATGAACTTTGTCTTTTGGGTAAACATTTCCATAGCGTTTTATCCAAGTGTGTTTGCATTCACTGAAGCAGTGTGATCTTTACAATGCATTCAAATTAAACACTTCATCATAATACATGATGCTTTGGAAATTGAACCCATTATCTGCAACTTTATTAGTCACGCTACCAGTCAAATAAACTAGACAGGTAACTGAACACCTGTTTACTTACCTTTACAGAAGATGGCATCCAAACCCTTGGAACACACTGAAAGAGAAACATGTATTGTGCCATCCATCAACGAATGTTACAGTCATTTATGTGTCTCAAATACTTAGGTGTGTATGTTTTACAGCATATTTACCATCCTCTATTGGAGGAAGGCGGATGTGTTTTGGGGGGGCTTTGTGTGAAGAATGCACTAGGACAGAATTGCCGAGTTCTGACTTCGGTAAGTCCACCAGAAAAGACATCCGCACCTACGACACACACATCTGAAACAATCAGCTCATCCAGTGCAACGCTTTACCAATCACAACCAAACTAGAAGAGGTTTAAATACTAAAGTTAGCTTGAAAAGCCTTGCTGAGGCTTTACGTCTAGTCTTGAGAGAACTTGCAGTTTGAAAGGTATGTATACCTTGTCTTATCTGAATACTTGGGCAGATTTAAGAGAGGTTGCTAGAGTTTTGCTAAGCAGTTACTAATGTGTTCTGCTTGCTAGACCTTTGGTATGTGATGATGATGGATGGATGGATGGATGGATGGATGGATGGATGGATGGATGGATGGATGGATGGATGGATGGATGGATGGATGGATGGATGGATGGGGACGTGTGGACGGATGGACGGATGGACGGGGGGACGGATGGACGGATGGACGTATGGACGATGACGGTTGTGAACGGATGATGGATGGATGGATGGGGGATGGATGGATGGATGGAGGATGGATGGATGGATGGATGGATGGATGGATGGATGGATGGATGGATGGATGGATGGATGGATGGGGTGGATGGGTGGATGGATGGATGGATATGAACGGATAGGATGGATAGATAGATAGATAGAGATAGATAGATAGATAGATAGATAGATAGATAGATAGATAGATAGATAGATAGATAGATAGATAGATAGATAGATAGATAGATAGATAGATAGATGGATAGATAGATTACAACAATAGTATTTTCAGCAGATAAAAATGGTTTTGTCAGTTATTTCTATCTTTTGCTGTAGTGTGTCAGTAGAAAGCTTTTCCAAACATTAATTTAGCCATTAATTGTAATAATCCAGTGAGATGTTTGTCTGATCTGATCATCATCAGTCTGTCTGGAACGACATGAAGAAACAGAACTAGATGTCGACCGATTAATTGGCCGATTATTTGCATTTTTCAATTAATCGGTATCGGCCGATTGTGCTGAAAAGTAGGCAGATTAATATACAGGGGCATCTGCAAGCAACACGTGACGCTGCCTCGTGCGGCAAGCAGATTGGCCTTCCACTGGCACAACGGATAACCCTGTGACGTCCCCCTCTGCCTGCTAACTAAGAGAGAACTACCGGGTAACTCCCCAAGAAGACTTAAGTTCTCATCCTTCGTTCTTAATCTAGCCTTGTATTTCGTTGGTTAGATATGACACTACTTTTGGAGAGAGAATGAGAATAGCATTTGGAAATGATGTGCCTTGAAGAATCGTTTTGTCCATTTACTAGGGATGCACTGAATTTTCGGCAGTCGAAAATATATGCTGCGCCGCACCGTCCACCAGTGTCCAGGTTTCTCCTCTACCTCAGCCGTCATCACTGCGCCACGTGACGCTCCGTCCAATATTTCTCTCTATCATTCTGCTGTTACCGCTCATGCTCACCGGAAAAGCTAAGTCCGCTCAATAACAACGCGCCGACAAGAAATGTCTATGTAACGTTAGTATACTTGTACCTGTTTGCAGTAGCGCTGCTGTGCTGTGCTGTGACAGGCTGTGGTACAGCTGATCTACTCCCAACTAGCGCTGATAATACAGCTTTGCCAGGGTTTTGATATTTTTATACATGTTCACTTAATGTTTCCTTACACCGAAACATAATTTATATTAATTTCCCACTGATTTACGTGATCTGATGATCATTAACACATATTACGCGATCATATTTATGTATGAATAGATTACAGAGACGCGCGTTTTCACTGAAGCGTGCGTGACGTCTCAATAAGGACATAAACACACGAACAACATCTCCAGAACTGCTCTGAGAGTCACTTCACGAGCGTGTCAACGTTTCATTTGAGTACAACTATCCTCATATCATATACACACAGAAATGTAAAGATATTCACGGTAACCCGTCAAAATAAAAGTCTGGGTTTTTGAAGACAGTGCAGCAGAAATATTTGTTCAGCAGAATACACTACTACTACTAAAATTATGAAAACTAAATTTTTTAAGAAATGATCACACAACATTTCCAACATGTTTTAAGTTTAATAGTAAATTCCCTTTGTTTGCAACAAAAATTTAATTTTCAATTATTTAAAGATAAATTGAATTAATAAATGTTTAATTTAAGCAATTTTTTGTATCACTTTACTTCTTATTACTTGAATTAGATTTTATGAGATGAAGGAAAAAAAATAAAGAAAATTGGCCAAACATATCGGCCCAAAAATCGGCATCATATATCGGCTGCCCTGATTTCTAAATATCGGCATCGGCCAGAGAAAAACCCGTATCGGTCGACCTCTAAACAGAACACACTGAGACAGACTAAATCCAGAAGAACTGTGTCTCAAGACGCTTCAATAAAGCTCCTACAAAGCTACAGCCTTGTTTAAAGTTTTAGGCACTTGTGTAAATATGCTGTAAAATGTAAATGTATTTTCTTGATCTATGAACTAAACTAAATCAACATGCGGTGAGCATCTTTGTGTTTAAAGCAGCTTGTGTCCTCGGTTTCTCAGGACCTTTCTTGAAGCAGAGACACAGTTCTTCTGGATTTAGTCCGTCTCAGTTTGTTCTGTTTCTTCATCTCATTCCAGACTGATGATGATGATCAGATCTCAAAAACATCACTTGATTATTACAGTTAATAGCTAAATGGATGTTTAGAAATGACACACTCCAGTAAAAGATAGAAATAATGGACTTAAACCCATTTTTATCTGCTGAAAACACTAGTGTTCTGTAGATAGACCGATACTCTGTTTGACCTGCAGTGTAGTGCTGTCATCAAACGCTGAAGAAGGCACTGTGAAGCGGAGCATGCTGGAGTGGCGCTGTGAAGAGTACGTGTAACACACACAAACAGCGACGGCAGACGTCATGTTGTCGAGGTCTTCTTGATGAGCGCCTGCATGTATCTCCTCCACCCCTTCATCACCACTGCCATCACCCGCCACAGCTTGATCTGCATTGAACACAGCATCAACACACCTCAAGAAATAATCAGAGAAACTCAGCTGATGACGTACCTGTGACTGTGACGTTCAGCAGGACTTTCAGGCACAGGCTCCAGGTCTGCTGCTTTTGGCACTGCACAACGTAGGCGTCTAGACTGCTCACATAGACATGCTCCTCGTCCTGAATGCAAGTAGGGCCGCCTACGACAACACAATTAGATCAATGAAGCCAGTGAAGTTTTGCTAGTCATGTGAAATATCTGCCATACGCTGATTCACACATTAGTCAATGTTACCTGATTTTACTTCACAGTGAATGAGACCCTACAGAGACAAAACCATGAACAAACATTCAGTCACATTACCAGAAATCACTTTAAATAAATTATTATATTGCTTAAAGAGAGTAACACATATATTTTAGGATCATTGCATTCTAATTTTACATTTGAATGTAATTATATTTATATTACGGTTGTTTAAATAAAACAACACTATATGATTATGTATGGTAATGTAATGGTATTTAAGTGGTGATTTCAGAGCCGATCCTCCCTATACGCAGAATACGCAAGCTGCGTAGGGCCCCCGAAACACCAGGGGGCCCCCTTAATCCAAAATATGTTTTAATTTTGGGTTCGTTTTGGAGTTTGGCCAGAGGTTATGAAAACATGAATGCTCGAATGATCATTTCAAGATGATTCAAGACGAAGTGAAACCCAGACAACTGCATTGCATCCATTCATGCATCTCAACCACACACGCCCCCCCCCCCCCCCCCCCCCCCGTTCTGCGTAGGGCCCCCAGAAGTCTAGGATCGGCTCTGGGTGATTTGCATAGATTGTCATAGATAACAGCATGTCTCTGCTGGCTTTTCAAGAGAACACAAAGAGTGCATTTGGCTGCGTGTGCATGCAGAAAACTACACACATGCACCTCTCCACAGCAAACAAGTAAAAAAACATTTAAATTCCACCCACCCACTCCCTCTAACACACACACCACACACACACACACACACACAACACACACACACACACACACACACACACACACCACACAACCACACACACACACACACACACACACACAAACACACACACACTCACACACACACACACACACACACCACACTCACACTCAGACTCACACACACACACACACACACACACACACACACACACACAACACACACACAACACACACACACACACACACACACACACACAACACACACACACACACACACACACACACACACACCACACACCACACACACACACACACACACACAACTGTCCTTCAGCAAACAGACAGATTCCCAGTAACTGTATCCATGCAGAAACATGTCTGAGCTGGAACCTCGGCAAATCAACTGTACTGCACTAACAGCAGTTAGAAACCAGGATGGAAACGGGTTATAACAGTGTATTAATTGTAGCTATACTTTATTTTCCATA
Organism: Ptychobarbus kaznakovi; assembly: GCA_027422405.1. Classification (NCBI taxonomy): domain Eukaryota; kingdom Metazoa; phylum Chordata; class Actinopteri; order Cypriniformes; family Cyprinidae; genus Ptychobarbus; species Ptychobarbus kaznakovi. The sequence continues at coordinate 34,515,777 of CM049799.1, read as the reverse complement.
TACTTGTTTATTACTAACTTTAAAAAGTGATTTGTCTAGCTAGGAAGACAGATGCATTGACCGTACTGTACCTGTCCACAGGTGAGCGCATGATCCGCGCGGAGCTCGATCCTCTCCAGCGCCCGTGTGAAGATACACAGCGGCACAGAGACCAGCAGCAGGGGCCACACACCCATGACACACTCTTACACACACATACCGGATGCTGTCTGGATCCCCACTGAAACTCACCAGCTCCCGCCACTCAGTTCACAAAAGAGAGAGAGAGAGAGAGAGAGAGAGAGAGGGAGGGAGGGAGGGAGAAAGAGAGGGAGGGAGAGAGAGAGAGAGGGAGGGAGGGAGGGAGGGAGAGGAGAGGAGGGAGGGAGAGAGAGAGAGAGAGAGAGAGAGAGAGAGAGAGAGAGATGAGAGAGAGGAGAGAGAGGAGAAGAGAGAGAGAGAGAAGGGAGGAGAGGGAGAGAGAGAGAGGGAGGGAGGGAGAGGAGAGGGAGAGAGAGAGGAGAGGAGGGAGAGAGGGAGAGGGAGGGAGGGAGGAGGGAGAGGGAGAGGGAGGGAGGGATAGAGAGAGAGAGGGAGGGAGAGAGAGGGGGAGGGAGGGAGAGAGAGAGGGAGAGAGAGAATGTATCTAAAAAAACTTTTGATTTATGGCTTCTGCCAAATTAAATATTTATTCGTTGCATCAATCCTTCAAAACCTCCCTTTCGAAAATGAACAATGGTTTTGCTACAATAAAAAAAAAAAAAACATGGTTACTATAATTAAAGTATGGTAACCACAAATGGTATTCGTAGTAAAACTGTGGGTAGTCAATATGCCAAGAACGTCCCATGTAATGTATGTAACCCTGGTTCCCTGAGGGAACGAGACGCTGCGTCGAACGCTTTGGGAACACCTGTATGTTCTCACGCTCTGAAATATGTATGTAATCTCATCCAAGGGAATCCCCGCTGACGTCACCGGCGGAGATGACGTAGCGACCAGGAAGTATAAAAGCACCTGCGGTGAAGGTGGCGGCAGCTTCAAGTGAAGTAAGCGCCCGCAGGGATGTAGGAGGTATGGCCCGCGATGCCATAAATTACCAGGGTTATATTTGTAACCTGGGACGTTCCCCTTTGAGAACTTCGAGCTACGTCGAACACTTTGGGAACAATATGCCCACGCCACCATACTGACAAGTCCCTGCCTAGTGTGTACGGCACCAACCTAGGCAGAGAGAACTGAGGAGCCGGGAGTGGCTTGAAGGTCGAGGCTAAAGAACCTGATGAAGGTCAGAGGGATGGACCATCTCGCAGCGTCACAAATATCTTGCAATGATGTGCCAGATGAAAGGGCCTTAGAGGCCGCCATGCTCCTATTGGAATGAGCTCCGACCCCCAGCGGTGAGGGGAGGTCAGATGACTCATAAGCAGTGGTAATAGCATCCACTATCCATCTAATAAGGGTCTGCTTGTTAGCAGGAAGATCTTTCTTATGAGCACCATAGCACACAAAGAGTTGGTCTGATTTCCTCCACAGGGTAGCTCTGTGGACGTATGTGTCCAGTGCTCGCACTGGACTCACACAATTAAGCTTTTCCTGGTCAGTATCCCGAAAGGGAGGTGGACAGAACGTCTGCAGGATAACTGGCTGTGGAACTACTGAGGGTACCTTGGGGACATATCCCGGCCTGGGGTACAGAAAAACTGCCAGGCGCAAATTCGAGACATGATGTATCTAAACAACTTTTGATTTATGGCTTCTGCCAAATTAAATATTTATTCGTTGCATAAATTCTTCAAAACCTCGAAAATTAACAATGGTTTTGCTACAAAAAAAAAAAAAAAAACGTGGTTACTATAATTAAAGTATGGTAACCACAAATTAACCATGGCCTCAGCCTCCTGATACCCTGGGGAAATCTTATTGTTAACGGGTTCTTTCCTATGGATTGATCCCCCACAGGTGAGTGGTGAGCCGCAATAGCAGCCATGTACACATTGAGTGTGGATGTGGATAACCCTGAGGCAAACCTGTCTTGCAGGAACTCTAGCACTGACCCAATAGAGCACTCTACTGGGTTCAACTGACAACTATGACACCAGGACGTGAATACCTGCCATTTAGCAGCATACGACTTTCTCGTAGTGGGAGCTCTGGATTGTAGGATGGTCTCAACAACCTCGGTTGAGAGACCATATGCTATGAGGTGTGCCCCCTCAGGGGCCACACCCACAGCTTCCACAACTCTGGGTTAGGGTGACATATAGTGCCCCCTGCCTGAGAAAGGAGATCCTGCCGTACGGGAATCTCCCATGGAGAGTCTTCTAGGAGGCCGACCAGGTCCGCAAACCATGGATGGCCCGGCCAGTACGGGGCTACTAATAGTAGTTGCACCTCGTCCCGGCGAACTCTCTTCAGATCTCCCGGGAGCAGAGCGATCGGGGGGAAGGCATACAGACGAAGCCTCGGCCACGTCTGCACCCTGGCATCCAGCCCCAGTGGAGCTGGATGAGTCAGAGAGAACCAGAGGGGACATTGTGAGGTCTCTCGAGACGCAAACAAGTCTACCTGGGCTCTCCCAAATTTCACAGGGAAAACCTTGTGGTCCTGAGCCACCACTGCAAGGGTCTCATGTGCAGCAGGCCAAAAATTACCACGTTGGATGCAGCTGGCATCAGACCCAACAGCTTTTGAAAAAGCTTCGTAGTGAGCGAGTGGCCTTCTCTCACTCTCGCGACTGTCGTGAGGATCGACTCGATACGAGCAGGAGACAATCGCGCCTGCATCGTTGTCGAATCCCACACCACGCCCAGATAAGTGTTCCTCTGTAATGGAGGAAGCACACTTTTCTTTGTGTTTAGTCTTAACCCCAGGTCTTTCATTTGGGCGAGAATGATATCTCGATGCCGAACCGCTAATTGCTCTGATTGAGCTAAGATCAACCAATCATCGATGTAATTGAGTATGCGGATGCCCTGGAGTCGCAACGGAGCCAGGGCTGCATCCACACACTTCGTGAAAGTGCGGGGTGAGAGTGCAAGGCTGAACGGAATAACTTGATATTGTTATGCTTTGCCCCCTGAAAGCGAACCTCAAGAACTTCCGATGTTGAGGAAGAATGGATATGTGGAAGTAGGGGTCTTTCAGATCTATCATCACAAACCAGTCCTCGGACCGGTGGCAGGGGTAACGGAACGATCTCCTGAGGGCACTGAGGAGATACTTCCCCAGAGGGGTCTGCCCCCAGCTGTCCTGGACCGTAGTAACCAGGACCGTTTGGCCGAAGCCTTCTTATTGACGATGACGGTCCTCAGATCCGTCACTTCCCTAGACTTTGGCCTGGGGCCCCGCCCGCCCTCCTGTCTTTGAGGAGGGGCATGAGTGGCAACGCTCCATTTTTGGACTTCTCTATATGAGGAGCTTGTACACGGTTGGGGCTGATTCCGCCTATCAGCCCCACTTTGAGATCGATGAGGAAGATATTGCTGAAATGCAGCTGCTTGCTTCTTCGCCTCCTGAAACCTGTCGACGACTGAATTAACAGCGCCGCCGAACAGGCCAGATGGTGATACTGGGGCGTTTAGTAGGAACGCCCTGTCTCTATCATTTAACTGAGACAGGGTTAACCACAAATGTCTCTCCGTGACCACCAGGGCTGCCATAGACCACCCGATAGCTTTGGCGGTCTCCTTGGTGGCCCGAAGTGATAAATCTGTGGCCCTACGTATTTCAGCAATATCATCTGATTTTATTGTGTCTTCCTCATCTAAATCTCCTAACAGCTCAGCCTGATACGCTTGCAGTACTGCCATGGTGTGTAAGCAGCCAGCAGCTTGACCTGCTGCCGTGTACGCTTTACCCACTAAAGCCGAGGTAGTCCTAAGAGGCTTGGTGGGTAATACCGGGGCTTTCAGGGAAGATGCCCCGCTGGGCGAAAAATAGCTTGTGAGCGTATCTTCAGCCTGGGGCATTTTTCCGTAACCGTGCTCATTCAGCCCTAATACACTTGAATAGTTTAACACATCAGGGTTGAAGAGACGAGCCGAGTACGGCTTATCCCACAATCTAGATATTTCCTTATGTAAATCGGTGAAAAAGGGTAAGCCCCGGCGTGGAGGCGGGGACCTAGAGTGCAGGAAGCGTTCATCTAACTTGCTTTTCGGATGCTCCTGACGCTCTTTATCTGCTGGCCACTCAATATTTAATTTTGCTACAGCTCTGGTAACCACCTCCAACAGCTCCTCGAACGAAACTGACTGTGGTGGCAAACCCACAGCCTCGTCTCGCTCGATGCTCGCGCTACACTCGTCCTCAGAGGAAGATGACATGAGCGCCATGCTCTCTCTCGGGGCGGAAGAAACCGTTACAGAACGTTCTTCCGAACCCACCGATTGAGCACTGGATCTGGCAAGGGAAGATGGAGAAAAGGACATGCCAATGTTTCTGTCAAATCCACCTGTGATCCCCACGATTTCAGGCGCCGTTCTGCCTCAGCGAGAGAGGGACCGGAACTGCGAGGAGCACTGGTGAGAGCGCCCTCTTCAAAGAGCTCTCTCCGGGAGCGGAGCGATCGCATAGACATGCGAACACAATGAGGACAGTCAGCTCCCTCGAGCATGCCCCGCTCCCAGTCAAGCAACGCACAGACTGTGTGTATCACCACCCGTGATAAAACGAGGGCAGGGTGAGGCACACAATCTGAAACGCTGCTTGTCAGATTTCTCTTGCTTGCCAGTTGCCATGATGATATAAATGGGGACAAACGACAGTAAATAAGACGTACACACATAGAGTGCTTACTGAACAATAGAAAAAGCTGCCGCCGCCTTAACCGCAGGTGCTTTTATACTTCCTGGTCGCTACGTCATCTCCGCCGGTGACGTCAGCGGAGATTCCCTTGGATGAGATTACATACATATTTCAGAGTGTGAGAACAAACAGGCGTTCCCAAAGCGTTCGGCGCAGCTTGAAGTTCCAGAAGGGGAACAATGGTTACTTTTACTATAATAAAACCATGGTCAAAAGGACTGTTTAAAAAAAAAACGTGCTGGCTTAAATGTTTAGGTACAACCAACTTTTAAATATGTTTAAGTCTGTTAACCTTAAACTACTTTAAACTGACTTTTAAAAAAACGGTTTAATCTTGTAGAAACTCATAACAATTATTTTGTATTTAAAAAAAGTGAAAGTTTGTGTAAGCTTACTGACTTACTGATCACATTTTTTTTTTTTTACAGTAAAATAATCATTATTTGAAAGAATGAATCACAGCTGCTATGTTTTGTAAAGCTAAAATGTTTCATGGCAGGTTATAAACCATTTAACACATGACAACGCAACTGCCAAGGGAGCCTGAGAACAGATAAAGTCTTCTCAAATTAAAGCTCATAAATGTACGAAACACTAAATGTATTCATTGGTAAATCAGGAAGTGAATACTGAGGTTTCCCTTCTGTTTTTTGTTTTGTGGGTTATAAAAGTGAAATGACTCACGGTGTGTTCCTCAGGAGGCGAGCGTAACTCTACAGGGAACTGTTTGGAATAACAAATATCCTCCTACTCCACCCAACAGCAGCACATCAGTGCAAACACTTCACTCTTTCATACACACTCACTCAATATTTACTTCAAAAACAGCTACCTCAAGAATAACTAAGATATTCATTAAATACATACACTTTACACTCTAATGTAAAGTGTGACAGATTATATCTCATTGATGTTGTACAGTATAACAAAAGTGTGCATATCATTGGTTTTTCTTTTTGTATCTATCAAATCCAGGTAGTTGCTTAAATAATCATTATTGCCTTTCATGTATTGACCAGTTTCTTAAGTTTCCATTTACATTTTTTTTTAATTCTTCATTTACTAATGTAAGCTTTGTTCCCTTAGATAACGGCATTGTGTTATCTTAACGCTTATGGGAAAACTCTGTTTCTCTGAAATACTGAAGTCTTTTGATAACTGTAAACTTCAACTTCCTTATGAACTAAGTTTTCTTTCTGTGTTTTGGATCACTTCTAAATCAAATCAGAAATATGTGTTGGATGTTGTGAAAGAAGTCTTCAGCAGATCTGGGAGAACAAAACCAAGACACAGAGAGGCATCAGGCTTTTGAACTCCATTTATTCTTGACACCACATGTCTTTAAATATGTTACCAGAAAGTCTCATATATCCAGGGGTTCACCAAATGACCAAATAAGGTATAGCAGGACATAGCATTACAGACAAAGAATGCATAGACTATATCCCCTCCTCCACCTAGCCAAGGAGCCATGTGTATTCAGTGAGATTAAAAACATTACCCTTCATTTATGTGGCTTTACATTAATTTATGCTGAAATTAAATCTAACAATAACGTTTGCATATAGCTGCATAAACAAATGGCATTTGCATTTGCCACAATCCCCACACCCTTCCTGCGGAGGGAACCGAAGCTACGTTAGTAACCAGAGCATTCCCTATCAATGCAGTTCACTCACATTGCATTAAATTAAAACTTATGGGAATAAAATCCAATAGTGCCATGCTATAAAGCGCAGAACAAAACGCCAGCCTTTAAGGTATCATGGGCTAATATAAGGGCAGAAATAACCCACACTGTACAAAAAGACTGTGAATTTCACAGTAAAAGACTGTAAAAATGTTACATTAAAAACCTGTTAAATGGTTAACGGTAAGTTCCCCTACTATATA
>CM049799.1:34453473-34508996 GCA_027422405.1 Ptychobarbus kaznakovi | reverse complement strand
GCCTTGACGGGACTGATCGGCCCGGCATCCTGGCCCGATGGTCGTATCACGGGTGCGGTTTCGTCTGGACTGCGAGGTCCGGCGGCTCACGTCTCTGGCGGCTTACGAAAAATCCCTCTACGCTCCCTTCCTGGACCCACGAGGACACCAAATGCACCATGCATGGGAAAGAGACATGCCCGAGGAGAGGCGCCGTCAGCATTTAACAGCGGCGGTGATGAGGCTTCATTCACGTCAGGTGTGCCTCATCACACGCCGCCAGACCTGGCTGTTTCAGCGCCCCTCCTCTCTCACACACCCACTCCCGTCGGGAGCCTGGTGAAGAGCGACGTTAAAGGATGGGGTGATGAAGATGACAAGGGGGTAGGCAGCCGATCGCCATTATATGTATATATAATAGAGGTGGGCATAGATTAATTTTTTTAATCTAGATTAATCTAGATTAATTTTGGAATTAATCTAGATTAATCTAGATTAAAAATGGCTCATTTGAATTCTGCCGAAGGCATTCAGAATATGTGTGCTACCCAAATAATGACTAAAAGTAAGTCTTTGAGAACGGGGTTTCTCAAGCCAGGTGGCGCATTAGACCAGGGGCTCATCTCCTGTTTCCAAAATGCATCACAAACTTTAATCTCTTTCGTCCAATCCCATGAAAAAAACTGGAGGAAAATCCGTTCCACTCCCGGAAGAATGACTCCCATTCCCTCCCACTCCCGTTGTTTTTTTTTTGTTTTTTTTGCCGAATAACTGTCAATTACAGTAAAAATATAGTACAGATCACAGCGTGCCACTTATAGTTGAATAATAAAACCCAAAATGTCGTTTTTTGTTATTATATTGAACTGAAAGCCATCTTATTATGCCACTGTGTTGCACAGATTATAATGTCAGTAAAATCATCCATGTTAACACAACCGTCTTCTATTTTTATTTTTTTTAGACATTTTCAACTCTTTTAGATATATTTTTCTATGTACTGTATTTTTAGATATATTCGAGTTTCGAAGTTTCTCGCTCAAGTTCACATGAGACCTAAAGCGCATTCCTGTTTGCTTAAAAGCGCAAAGTTTCGTTGTTATTCTGAGTGCACACAAATAAACGTAGAGTCTTTACAGATTCGAAAGATGTATTAGGCTTCTTTTATCTGTATGACCAAAAATGACGGAGATTTTAAGAGCAAGTGAGCGCACGGAGCCTGTCCTGCAGCAAACACGCTTCCACACAAAACACTTCAATAGCGCACATTTCTCTAGGTTAACATCATATTGAGCGGCCATGTAAAGTTGCTACGCATACATCTTTCAGATTGAAAAGCATATTTGAGGTTGATGAATGATAGGTGAGCGTTTGGATGTCCTGCCCGATTGTATTACCACACAGACCAGCGTTAACAATCTGTCCATCACGGACTGCGAGCCTCTAGTTCGAAGACTCGTTCTCGCCCCCTACAGTGCAATTCGGCTAGGTATACATCCGCGCTAAAATATCAAGGTGAAAGTCATCATAGCTTGCGTAGTATAGACCCAGCTCCCAACCCAACTTTGAGAATAGATTAACGGCGATATTTTTTTTATCGCCGATAAGAGTCTCACGTTAACGCAGCACGTTAACGCCGATAACGGCCCACCACTAATATATAAATAAAAGTGTCATTCCGTCCATATAAGCTGGGAATGGCCAGGTAATCTGAGAGAAAAGCTCACGGCAAAACTATAAGTTGATCCTTTGTCATTTGAAATGTAAAAAAGCTTAAATAGTTAGGAATAAGTATGGAAAATGATTTATTTGCCAAACGGCAATCATTTTCTGTAAATCTACATCAGTTACATTTGCTTCTGGGTGAGTGGATTCTCTGCAGCTTTCTCGCCTCCGCTCTATTGCTGTGACTCATCAAGATTATAGCACATTCTCATTGGTTTACTGGCATGCGGCTGCTTTCATGCTGGTAAGCTGTCCGCAAAGTGCTCGCCCAAGCGGAAAAATGCGCTGTTGCTGTCAGATCTCGAGTGCCAAAAATCACATTGTGTTTGATGCAAAACCAACTCAAAAAAATTAAATAAATAAAAACAACCTCTGTAACTGTATTTTTTATGTTTTCTCAAGCAAAGCTAATTTTAAAAGTCCATTGAAAAAACAAACATATTCTTACATTTGGTTATAGACAACACATGCATGTTAAAGATATAGCCTACGTTATTGTCAACATGCCTAATTAAAATAAAACCTTTCTAAAAACGTGGGCTATACAGATTTTTAATAATAAAAAATATAAGGAAAATAAAGAAACATGAACCCTCTGAACATTTTAACATTAACATGTTGTTGTTCCCTTTGTTTTGCATATGCTCGTATCACTTACAGTTAAGGCCCTTCTCAGATTTTATGTTTGTTTGCCATGTTGCAATGTTACTTGGCAATATTTTTATTTTGGGTATTTTGCATGTCTATTACTGGAGTAGTGTCATCTGGGTGGGAGTTTTAACTCCTATTCACTGAGAATAAAAATAAATAAATAAATAAAATAGAAAACCTTTAGCAGATGTAGAGACAGACCGGGGGAATCCCCCATCTCCATCTGAATATGACATATCATAACGTAACTACATGTAAACCTTAATTTTATCACTCAGCATACCCAGTTATATATATGCATATGCCACTGATATATTTGATGATGTTTTGGGGTTTCGGTGATCGGCCCACCGGGAGACATTTGGGTGCTCCCGATGGCCAATCAATCTAGGTCTATTTTTTTGTTTCCTCTACAGCCAAACAAGGCCCTGGGCTTCAGCCCCGCCAAGCCTTTACGTTAATGTGGCCCCTGTTAGTAAGGGGGGTGGAGGCCAAAATCCTGTTTATTAGGCAGGGCTTTTTGGTGATGCAGTGAATGTTGTCATTCAACGGCATGTTGTTGTACAACAATATGCTGTCATATATTAAATCAGGCCACGCATTCTCCTGTTCTGGGATGGGGTTTCCCTGTTGCTCAGTCACAGTTGGTGACGGTCTGTACGGATCACAAGAATCACGAATACATCCGTTTGGCCAAGAGGCTGAGCTTGCTCGCTGGGCACTCTTCTTTGGCCGATTCAACTTCACCCACTCGTACCGACCGGGGTCCAAGAACGTCAAGCCCGACGCTCTCTCACGCCTGTTTGGGTCTCCAGAGGGGGAGCTTATGGCCGAAGCCATACTTCCTGAAGGGGTGGTGGTCGGGGCTCTTTCTTGGGGTCTCGAACGGTGAGTAGAGGAGGCCGGTCGAGGGGTGCAAGTGCCAGGGAGGTGCCCGGCAGGCTGGTTGCCGGTGCAGTCCTTCCGTGGGGTCATGAGGCCAGGTTGGTCTGCTATCCAGGGATTCTGAGAATGTTGTTCGCCATCCATCAACGCTTCTGATGGCCCACTCTGGCCGCAGATGTCAGACAGTTTGTGTGGCCTGCCCCACATGCGCCCAATGCAAGCCAGTGAATCGCCCTCCTGATGGTCTGCTTCATCCTCTCCCCATCCCTTCCCGTCTATGGTCACACATCGCCCTTGATTTTGTCTCTGGGCTTCCCCCATCGAAGGGTAACACTGTGATTCTCACTGTGGTGGATCGCTTTTCCAAGGCGGTTCATTTCATTCCCCTGCCCAAATTGCCCTCTGCCCGGGAGACCGCCCAGCTGATGGTGGATCACATCTTCCGTCTTCATGGATTGCCGGTTGATGTGGTTTCAGATAGGGGTCCTCAGTTCGCCTCCCGTTTTGGAAGGAGTTTTGTAGACAGATTGGGTCCTCAGCAAGTCTGTCTTCGGGTTTCCATCCTCAGACCAATGGGCAATGTGAGCAGGCCAACCAGGATCTCGAAAGAATGCTCTGCTGTCTGACATCCAAAAATCTGAGTTCATGGTGCCAACAGCTCTCTTGGATAGAATATGCTCGTAACTCCCTTCCAGTGGTGGCTTCAGGTATGTCCCCTTTTGAGTGCTCTGTGGGTAATAAACCACCTCTGTTTCCATCACAGGAACCCGATGCTGCGGTCCCGTCCGCCCTGGTTTTCGTTCAGCGCTGCTGCCGCACCTGGGAGAAAGTCAGGGGGTTCTGGTCCGAACCTCAGGACGAACCAAGGCAGCAGCCTTTCCTCTCCTCCAGCCTATGTGTGAGGTCAACGGGTATGGCTTTCTACCAAGGATCTGCCTCTCCGGGCACCCTCTCATAAGCTTGCGCCAAGATTCATTGGGCCATACCGCATCACCAGGGTGGTTAATCCGGTGGCGATCAGGCTCAAACTCCCTCTTGCTCTTGGTCGGGGTTCACCCTGTGTTTCATGTCTCTAGGGTTAAACCTGTGTTTTCTTCTCCCCTTAATACTGCTTTATAGCATCTATAAAGACAATCTTCATGCTTTCAATGTAGAACTAGCCACAGCTAGACAGACCTTCTTCTCAAACCTTATAAACATTAACTTAAACAACACTCTCAACACAGAGACTGACAAAACCCCCAAATCAGATTTCCAGTGAAATGCTCTCCAACAGAGTTTGCTTCCTTCTTTTCAGAGAAGATCAATAATATCAGAAAGGAGATTAGCACATCCTCAAGTTATATATATAGAGGTCAGACAGATTCGACCGCAATTTCAAAAATAAGTTATTATGTATGTTTTTGAAGCAATTCACAGCAAACTTTTGGAAGAGATTGTACAGCACCTTAAATCGTCATCCAGCTCTCTTGACACACTTCCCACATCTTTTTCCAAAGTGTGCTTAACTGTTTAGAAGCAGATCTCTTAGAAGTGGTGAATGCCTCACTTCTTTCTGGGACTTTTCCAAACTCATTGAAAACTGCAGTTGCTTAGCCCCTTCTGAAAAAGAGCAATCTTGTTAAGTTGATAACACCATTTTGAGCAACTATAGACCAATATCGAATCTTCCTTTCATAGGTAAGATTTTTGAAAAGGTAGTTTTTAATCAGCTGAACTACTTAAAGGGGGCATAACACACACAGTTTCACCCAAACTCAGGTTAATCTTGAGTAACTATATAGTAGTACTGCATCCTTCAGAACTCCAAAAAGTCTTTAGTTTTATCATATTTATAAAAGAAAGATGCAGTTTTACGATTCTCTCAGAAAACTGCCGAGCTCCTGGAGACGGTGCGCCGTGGGCGGAGCTAAAGATTGACGAGCACTTAAATGCTGATCACCAACAAAACACAGACTTTTGATTAGAGATCGACCGATATATCGGTTTACCGATATTTTTCCCGATATTTAAGCATTTTACCATTATCGGTTATCGGTTTTGTAAAAAAAAAAATATCGGTTTTGTTTATTTTTTATTTTTTTATACATACATAATTATACAGAGTATAACCAGCAGTGAAATTTTGACCTTCATTTGACCCATCCAAGTACACACACACCTGGACCAGTGTTCACTCAGGAGAAGTCCAGCACGACCACGCATGTAACTTTATACAATATTAACTTGTTTGAAACACACTGAATTATATTAACATTTACTATAGAACCATTATTTCGCCATAAACATCTAAATAAATACATCTCTATCGAAAATTAATTATTTATTTTCTCCACAAAGCGATCGCAGTTTGAGTATAGTTCTGTGTAAATTGCATAGATAAACCGCGCTGTCAGCAGTTATTTCATAATCTAGAATGACAAAAACCTTTGAATAATTATGATAAACATGCCAGTTGAGAAATGCAATAAAATACGATGTTTTGTTTGTTATAGCTTATTTCAATATTTCAGATAATATTATTCAGTGAATTAACATTATCAGTGAATTATTATTATTCACTCTTTAGCTATTAAACAGCTTATAAACCTAAAACTGTAGTTTTAAATGAAGTTGATATTTTGTTTGAGTTTTCCCTCTTTTCCTTATAGGTTTTAAATAGCCTGTAATCGCCGTGCGCGTTTTACTTTGACTTTATATCAGCAGCAAATTCGGTGTCAAGCAGTGTTTAAAATAAAAAAACAGCAAATACTGTGGAAACAAATAAATGAGAAACGAATTGTTTTTTTTTTTTTACATTATCACTTAGATCAGGGGTAATAGATTGTATTCACCTCTTACGTATTCTGTGTTTATGAGGAGAAATACGGTTCTCATGGCGCTGTGAATACAGACTGAACGGCGGCTCAAAGCGCTGTCTTGAGAACATGATACACAAACTACTGCTCTCGCTGGATAAAAGAAGCCAGCGTCACACTAGTACACACAAGTTTGGATGGGCAAGTTTTGTAATCAAGGTAAAGCTGATTACAGTGACATGATCGTGCATTAGGCGCGCGTTATGTCCGTTATAAATGACGCGCAAACGAACCGTGTATGTGCGCTCTCGGTCACAATAACATCATATTTCTGCTTGAATACAGCTCAGTATATAGTTGAATACAGCGACGTGAATAGTGAATAATAATAAAATACTATTTTATTTATCATTATTAAATTAATGCAACATAAAGATACATCACAACAAGCCTTTTTAATTATTTATTTAATGTGTATTTTATCATTTATTTACTTTTCACTTGGTAGATCTCGGTGAGTTTTCTCCTTGACCTAGATTAATGTCAGACTCAGAAGTCAAAACGGGCGCTTTTATTTGGTTTTGAAACTCTTCCACATCGTCTTGTCTGTTTCACCTCGTGTCACTCTTCTTGTCAGTCATCTCTCTTCACGTGATAAATGAAATCTGATCTGTGATGTAGAGGTCTGTTCGGGACTGTTTGAGGTTTTATTCTGCACACACCCGCTCCCGCAATATATTCTGTTTGTTCACATTTCTGCTGAAAGAAAGAGAGCTAGGCTAACAAATAAAAGTTTAGTCTGCACAAAAGTGTATTTATTTTATTTTTGTCTTGTCAAGAGTCTTGAATGTATTGACTGATAAATGTCAATAACATGTTGCTGCCAACACGGAATAAAGTTTCACAGAGAGGAAAAAAGTTATACAAAAATTGTAATCCCTATTATAATTTGTTTTGTCAGGATATAATTCGTTTATGATAACATTCAGCCTACAACACAATAGGAAAAAATTTAGGTTTAGCCTAATAGCTATTTTATTAGTCTTGTCAAAACACTAAATTCATTTAACTTCTGCTGTTAACACAGTGAAAAGTGCAGCAGAGAAAAAATTATAAATTCGACACAGTCTGTCATTTAAAATGATAGGATAAGCATAATACAAAAAAAGGAAAGAGAATTGCACGTCCTTCAAGGACAGCGGAGTAAGAAATCTGGTCGGGACAGCCGCGGCAGACCTAGACTGCTGTGATGCAAGACTCTCGTTCGTTCGGTGCGCTGCATTTAGCAGCCGCGTTCAGTTTTAATTTTAGTGTCCTCTATCTGAACGAAATTTATTTGTATTACTATAAAAACAATCTAAAGGACGGTGGGGGACGGTGCCATGGTGAGCAAGTGATGTAACAGTGTTGCGGCTTAACACCAGTATAACCGTCGTGCGGCAAGCCTACTTCGCTCTGTTATTTATTTACTTTAAAACAGTAAATAAATATCGGTTCTGAATATCGGTTATCGGTTAAATAAACTATAAATAATCGATATCGGTATCGGTTATAAAAAGTCAATATCGGTCGATCACTACTTTTGATGCCGTTCTTACCGTCTGCATTTCTGAATCATGACCGGGATCTTTTATAGATGGGACCGCTCCATCTTTCAGTATCAAACGATGCGCAGATACAGTGTTGAACTAGGCCTTGTTTATTAACCCTTTACGATTCCTGTAAAATTAGCCTAAAACGCCTAAAAAAGGCATACCCAAAGTAAATTGCATGCTGTTCTTGGGCCATTTGGATGATATGCATGGTGTTGGTCTCCTTTGAAAGGTGACACTCTGAGGTTTGTTTCTCAACAGTCAGAATCACTGTAAGTCTTACTGATATTGAGTAATAGCACTTTGAACACACTGAAAAATAAAAAAATAAATTCCGCCTACATTTTTGTTGTAAATAGAAGCCTGCAGATGACTATAGCTGGGAGGTATGAACTGGAAAATACATTGGGATCACAGAATGAAGCCTTACCAAGCCAAATCTACCATTTGATAAACAATATATTAAAAAAATTGTGTTTTACACATGTTTATCTAATTGTATGTCTAGGCGCTTTCTAAAAAAGGACACTTGGAGACTCCAAATTACCCTTTGTAACCAACGACACATACAATGCTGTTATTCTTGAATGCTTTAATGTACAGTCAGCATTTGGGGCTCTAATGAAAGGTTACACTTAGTGCTTTTCGATTTCTCATGCTGATTCCACTGTCAATAATGGCTGTCATCATGGCTCTATGAACGTTATTAACTCGATTCGGTGGTCACGCGGTCTGCTATTGCTGAATTCCAAAATAGTGTGTACCTTTTAAGAATCATATGTTTACACTTTTAAAAATGACCCTATTTACATTAATTACTTTTTTCCTATATTTCTATTTCTGTACATAGTACATTAATTTATTTTTTCTTTTCTTATATTGGTGTTATATTCCATTCCTTCTGTGTTATCCTATGTATGTATGCACTATCATGCATGTCTGCATTATGTCTGTACTTTATTCAGCACTGAAAGCTCCTGTCATCAGGACAATTTATCTGTGTGTAAAATGTTGGACTTCAAACGTCCTGCGTGATCAAAAATTGAAGGAAGGCGAAATATAAAAAGTATTGAAGTTTATTGATCAGAAGTACAGCGCTGGGTTGTCCTCAGACACAAGTCTCACAAAGAACCAACCCAGGGATACATTTTCACAGAATATTTATAGTATGTGTCGACGTGTGTCATCTTCTCATTGGTTGGGGGAATCCGCCCGTTGATTCTCCAATCAGCTCTAACTTCTTTGTCCTCTGGTTTCTGTAAAACAACATGTGATAGAGCCCACACCCAGTTTCTGTTCCAGTTCTAAGTATTCAGATGTTGGTATGTGTGTTTTTCCACTTCGCCTTATCACAGACGCAAGGCTGCTCACCCCCACACACACCACATTCCACAGAAAATACACCCAATATCAGCCCATGGTTTCAACACTCCCAGCAAGCAATACATCTTAAAACCTTAATAAGAAATCCCGTATAATAATTGATTATATGGTATGTTGATTATACTCATATAGCAATACATGATTAACATAATTTTCGGAGGATTAATATCCTTCAATCCCTCTCTTGACCTCTGAAAGAGGTCACACATCGTCATCATCATTTCCAGCATCATCATCAGTAAACTGGTTTCCAGATAACAGTGGCATACTATAGGGGGGTGGGGATGTGTCCTTTTTTTCTATTGCTGCTACTATTAAACGGTTACACAAAGACCTAATACAGGGGATACAACAACATCCACATGTAACTAGAATGGACACAAAAACTGCTATTGAGACTAGGATGGATAATATTAAGGCCTTCCATTTTCCTAAAGCTCTTTCTAGCCATTGACTCACTGGGTTGTCTACCCCTGAGTTCTCCTTCATTTCTATGGATAATACTCTTAGGCCCTCTAATGCTTTAGTGACTGATCCATCAGGGGCAGTGTTATTGGGGATGAATGTACAACATAGATCACCAAACATGTGGCACACACCTCCTTTTTCAGCTAACAACATGTCGAGTGCTAATCTGTTCTATACAGCCATTAGTGATGTAGGCGTCAATTGTTCTGACAGTCCTTCAACTGCATCTCTGGAAAGGTTAGATAATCTCATAACATTGTAATGCACATAATTTATTCTATCCACGTTTTTGTTAGGAGTTATTGGAAATATTGCAGCAATAATTGGTATGTTTTCAAATCCTGCAGCTACCTGGTCAGCTAATTTATACTCATCTGGAACTCCTCGTGGGACTCCTATGGCGTCCATATATGTGGGACTGTTTAACGATAAATCTATAGCTGCTGCTCTTTTGCTTATCACATGACGTCTCCTTCTACCCAGTAAATATCAGCAGTTTCTTTAATGGCCCCCCTAACAGAACATTTTGTCTAAAACCTGTTGGTGCAGTCTGTGAGCAATCAACCTGTGTGCCATCTGGAAAAGTCACTATTACCCCTTGTGGTGAACATAAAATACTGGCCCCCAATTTGATAAGCAAATCCCTTCCCAGCAGAGGTACAGGAGCATTGGAGGAGTACAGAAATGAGTGCGGCAAGCTCTGATTCACAACCTGAACGGTTAATTGTTTTGTCATTGGCCAATGTTCTAACCCACCAGAGAAACCCATGACTCCCACTGTTTTATCACTCAGATCTTTATCTGTGATTGTGCCTCTTGTTACAGTGGAGTATGTAGCTCCAGTATCCACTAGAGCCCTTAGTGGTTTGTTGTCAACCACTATTTCCATGAGGGGTTCAGCCATTCCCCTCATGGTGGTCCTCTGTGGGCCCCTTCAACAGTCCCCCGCGTCTCCCTCCGGGCCCCATGTTGGGTGCATGGGCGCCTGTAGGTTGGCTGGAGACGGATGCTGTTGCCCCGAGTATCGTGAGGTATATGGTCCCCTGCCACGACCACCAGGTCCACCTCTGAGAGGACCCCATCCCCCTGCAGGTGGCCCTGTGAATTGGCCGCCCCCTTGCTGTGAGGGGCATTCATTTTTCCAATGATCATTGCTACCGCACAGATAACAAGCACCCCTCTGTTGGTCCCCACCTCTGCCTCGTCTGCCTCTAAATCCCATATTTCCACCTCTCTGTCCTCTATTCCCTCCCCAATTACCCCTCTGTGACCATGGTGCTGGATATGTTGGTCCCTGGTCATACCCGAAATAAGGAGGAATAACTGAAGGGGTAGGTGGGTCATTCACAGACTGCTGAGACATTTGCTTAGTTTTCTTGGGGCCACTGGCTCTGGCCAAATCTAATTGTAACTTGAGCAGTTGATTTTTCGTCTTCTCTAGTTCTTCCTCATCTTTGTGCAGTTTATCAACTGTTCTATCAATGTGAAATACTAAGTGTCTTTCCCATACTTCATTAGTGGCCACTGGAATGTCTGGGTTACCTTCCATGGCCTGTTTTACACCATTGGGGGCCCCTGACATCACTGCTGATCTGAAAATGTCACGTGTTATGGGATTATTCAAACTGTTTTCCTCAACCATCTGTTCCCATTCTGCAGCACATCTGAAATAGTAACCTGCTCCAGTCTCACCAGGCTTAATACGAAATTTAATGTTTTGATATGTAGTTGGGGGTGTGGGGAATTGTTTTCTCAAAGCTGTCCCTAGTCATCTGTTGCAACAAAACATACATTTTCCCCTCATCGACCCTTTCTGATTTAAAAAGTTTTTCATAAAAATCCTTTATTTCTTTTAAGATCTCTCCTGCATTAAAAACTGACTGCCCGTCTTTGTTTTTAAGTTCTTTGATCTTTTCAGCTTTTCCCCTGCTCTTTTCAAGATTAAAAAAGAATCTGTTACATTTTTCCCCCTCAATTGTGTATTTAAGCTTTACTTCTCAGCATCGCTCCCTTGCATTTCTCTTCCTCAATTGTTTCAGCTTCTCTTCCATTTCAAACACTTTTTGCACATTTACTTCTTTGTTGTTTAACTCTTCTTTTAAACTTCTTCTTATTTCGTTTTCCTTAGCCCTTTTAACCCTTTGCAGTATCTTACAGTAATTAATTGAATATTTCTTTATTTCAAATTTCACATTTTCCCACCATTGCCTTTTATCTTCTAAATACATTGCATTCTTTTTTTCTTTTTAATAAATGATCAATCCCTTTTTTAAAACTTTCGTGCTTTAAGATTTCTGTATTTAGAATCCATACCCCGGGCCCTTTAATTTCCCTTTTAAAATCCATCCTTATGAAAGCCATTTTATGATCACTTAAAGTCGTTTCTTTATAAAGTATGTCATCAATAAAACATTCCAAATTTCTTGTGCTTTAAAAATAATCGATCCTAGTTTGGCACATAAAATTCCCCACTAATTGTTTTCTTGAATATTCTCTCTTCTTTTCATTTCTTTCCCTCCAAACATCAATCATATTTTTTTCATCAATAATTTAAGTTCCTTCCTTCCACTGTCCGTCCTAAACACCATCCCATTAGCCATATCTATTTTGTTAAAAACAGTATTGAAATCCCCTGCAACCACCACTCTTTTCCATTTCTCAATTACATCTCTTAAAACATTAAAATACATTTTATTCTCCTTTTCCTCATTTGGTGCATGTATATTTACTACAATAATTTTTCTTCTTCAAATTCAATTTCTACTGCAATACCTGCACCATATGCACAATCTACACTTACACAATGTGCCAAGGGCTCAGAAACAGGTTACCCTTCTTGTGTTGTATCTCTGGTATCTGGTATGGTATCTCCCTTTCAACCTCCCTCTCTTGGACCTGAGTCCTCAGGTCCACAGCAGTTTGAGCAAGAGACCTGGGGGGGTCAGAAGCAGTACATGCAGATAAATGATACCACGTGTCACCTTTCCCAGCCAGGCGAACACAATGTGAGGTCCTGGAAGTGACCTTCAAGGGTTCAGACCATCTGGCTTCATTCCATTTCCTGCGATATTTCTTCAGTCTGACCCACTCTGTTGGTGAGGGAATGGGCTCTGGCTCAGTGTCAGGGGTGACCTGCTAGGAAAAATGTTTGATCATAGCGGTTAATTTGTCAAAATACACACAATGTGATATCGGCAAACAGCTGTCTGGTATCACTGGTGTTGATGGTCCTGGAAAAGATCGACCTGTAAGCAATTCAAATGGTGTAAAGCCAGAAATCCTGTTAACAGAGGAATGTACAGACATTAATACCAATGGAAGGGCAGATAACCATGTCAATTTGGTCTGTGCACAGATTTTAGCCAATTTAAGTTTCAATGTTCTAGTTCCATGCCTCTCCTGTTCTTGTGATGCAAGGGCGCCCTCTAGTCGTGAAGCCAATTGTGCTATCTGATCCTTCACAGCTTCTAACTGAGGTATGTCTACATCCATATCAGACTCTCTCACGGTGACTTGAACCAGCTGCGTTTTAGGCGCATAGGGCGGTGGCTGTAATGAGCTTATGTCCGGATATAAGCTTGGAGGCGGGGCCAATGCTGTCTGATCCGAAGTACTACCCTGTGCACTTCCTGACTTTCTTTTCACTTCTTTCTCTGACTTCTCTGCCATCACTTGCTCCCTACTTCCCTTTGAACTCCACTGCCAGCAGTGCTTACTCCTACACACATTCGCTTACACACACACAATCGCAGTGAGCTCACTTTCTCTCTCTCTCTTCCTTTCATACACGCACAGTGGCTCGCACACACACTCGTCACACACACACACACAGTGGGCCCCTCCTTTCTCTCTCTCTGTTCCCCTTACTTTTCCTGTGCTGCTCTGCTCTTTTTCAGCCTCTGTATTTTCATCATGCAGATATCCCTCAAATTCTATTGGCCCCTTTAAATCTATTTTATAAAATTCTTCCCAAAATCAAACTTTTCTAGAATTGCAAACAGAAATTAATGTTCTACTCTGTCGAATGCTTTTTCTAAATCTAAACTTATAATATATCCACTTTTTCTTTCTTCCAACATATAACTTACTACATCTCTTATACTACTGACTGTATCTATAATATCTCTTCCTTTAATAGCATATGCCTGGTTTGTTTCAATTAT
The DNA here is from genome assembly GCA_027422405.1 of Ptychobarbus kaznakovi. Taxonomy (NCBI): domain Eukaryota; kingdom Metazoa; phylum Chordata; class Actinopteri; order Cypriniformes; family Cyprinidae; genus Ptychobarbus; species Ptychobarbus kaznakovi. Next base: position 34,495,352 of record CM049799.1, on the reverse strand, counting down.
GTTAGGTACAATTTTATTTAGTCTATTTGCTAAAATCTTTGATAAAATTTTAAAGTCTGTGTTTAGCATTGTTATTGGTCTGTAATTTTTTAAATCATTCTTATCTCCTCTTTTCTTATATATTAATTTAATAACGCCAATCCCCATAAAATTACTCGTTTCTTTACTTTCTACATGCTTTTTTAACCTCATATGTGCTCTTTTTTCCATATCTCTGATTTTTGGTGCTAATGCCACCGACATTTTGTCAGGATTATCCCACCCATTTTCAATACATATCTGACTCCATTTATTTTCCCAAATTTTTCATTTTTTATGATTTTTAGGCTCAGATTGAGCCATTAACATATCAATCACATTGCCCCACTGTGTTGTAATAGGGGGACATCCATATTCCTCACATTCTCTCTCAAATTCAGACATTTTATTTTTCACAATACACAATAAATTATATTTCACACAAAAATACGGCCGTTCACTCAGGTGAATCCTTTCACCCGCAGGCTGGACTTGACGGGCTCAAACCGCACGGTCCATTTTCTTTGTAACCTGCTGGACTTGACGGACTTTAACCGCACGGTCCATTAACCTCGGACTTGACGGGCTTTAACCGCACGGTCCTCTAATGCTGTGGGACTTTAACCCACAGTCTAACTGGGTGGACTTTAACCCCTCAGTTTTTACCAAAATGACTGGGTGGACTTTAACCCCTCAGTCTAACTGGGTGGACTTTAACCCCTCAGTTTTTACCAAAATGACTGGGTGGACTTTAACCCCTCAGTCTAACTGGGTGGACTTTAACCCCTCAGTTTTTACCAAAATTTCTGATCAACATATATCAATATTTTACTAATAAATGGAACGGAATACAATTCAAATTCAACACATGAAATTTAGAATATCCAATTGGCAGAAGTTTGATTTAACAGGTTTCTGCTTACCTTTTTTAATCGGTGCACCGTGTGTTGAACTCAAGTTCGTTCCGTCCCGGAACTCCGGTCCTCGCCGGACTTTTACGATTAATGCCTTTTTCCCCAATCACGTCGGGGTCACCAAATTGTTGGACTTCAAACGTCCTGCGTGATCAAAAATTGAAGGAAGGCGAAATATAAAAAGTATTGAAGTTTATTGATCAGAAGTACAGCGCTGGGTTGTCCTCAGACACAAGTCTCACAAAGAACCAACCCAGGGATACATTTTCACAGAATATTTATAGTATGTGTCGACGTGTGTCATCTTCTCATTGGTTGGGGGAATCCGCCCGTTGATTCTCCAATCAGCTCTAACTTCTTTGTCCTCTGGTTTCTGTAAAACAACATGTGATAGAGCCCACACCCAGTTTCTGTTCCAGTTCTAAGTATTCAGATGTTGGTATGTGTGTGTGTGTTTTTCCACTTCGCCTTATCACAGACGCAAGGCTGCTCACCCCCACACACACACCACATTCCACAGAAAATACACCCAATATCAGCCCATGGTTTCAACACTCCCAGCAAGCAATACATCTTAAAACCTTAATAAGAAATCCCGTATAATAATTGATTATATGGTATGTTGATTATACTCATATAGCAATACATGATTAACATAATTTTCGGAGGATTAATATCCTTCAAAACATACTTGTTATAAAGCTCTTCTGATTCAGCTTGTAGTGTTTTTGATGAATTTGTGCAGTCATGTCCCTCAGTATATGGCTTTTTACTGCCTGGTTCCCAGACTTCATTCGAATCAATGTTAGATGATTGTCTGTGATATAAAATAGTTAGAAGTTAGCAGGAATACACCAAAACACAAACATGTATAAAACACAAACATACACATGTTTTTTATGGTTTACAGGAACTCTCCATAAGCGTAATGGTTTTTTACTGTACGTGTTATTTCTACTTTCCCACAGAAAAACACACTCTGTATGATTTATAAGCATTTTGATTTATGGGGACACTGAAAATGTCCTCATAAATCACCTTCTCCTCGTAATAACTTTCATACCCATGTCATTATACATATTTGTTACCTCATAAACACACACACACAGAGAGACAGACACTCACACAAGCAAGCACACACAAACACTCTCTCTCTCACAAACACGTTGTTTTTTTATGGTTTACAGGGACTCTCCATATGTGAAATGTGTTTTTATACTGTAAAACTGTTGTTATTGTCCTACACGTAAACCTAGCCTCACAGGAGACGGTGCATTTCTACTTTCCCCACAGAAAACTGACTCTGTATGATTTATAAACGTTTTGAATTGTGGTGACACTGAAAATGTCCTCATAAATCACCTATCCATGTCATTTTACTAATTTGTTACCTCATAAACAACAATAGGCGATTTCGTGAACAAAGAAAGTAAACCGGAAGTAAGCAAAGCGATCTCAAATCATACAGATACCTCAACATATACTGTAAAATATGTATAAGATACATAAATATAAGTATAATATATATAAATATAATTATATAATGTAATAAATCACTTACTTTTTGATAGTAAAGTCGCATGGATCCTCCTTCCACCTCTGCTCCAATGGAGCGCATGATTACGCAATCGGACACACGTTTCCATGAGGCCTCTGCGCACACACATTAGAGCACTAACTTGAAACGACCTCCTTATGCGTCATACCCATCTGTTCAGAAGCTCATTGGCTATCAGAAACAACAGTCATTTGCAGACTCTAATGCAATTGGCTCGATTTACTGTCATTCAAAGTGAGGTGGTCCCATCTCCAATGCAGGATGTTCGTTGGCTGTCGATCTCTGTAGACCCCTCTAAGATGCACTTATTGGCTCAAATAATGTGTCAATCAAAAGGGCAGAGATCAGCGGCCATTTTAAGACCAGAAACTCCGATTGTTTACATGTTTTTCCAAGTTACATTATAGAAAACTCAGAAGAATTGATAGCTCCGTCAGCTAATTTGACAACTACACTCCGTGGATGATTATCAACAATTGGAATTGGATAGCCTGGACCCTTTACAGTGAAACAACACCATGTTTGTCGAACTTTTATGGCTCAGTGGACTAAAAAGAAGCTTTATAGGTGAGCTCCTTCAGTTTCGTTGTTGTTATTTAGTTGTTGGTGGTCTGACAAAGACACTGATTGTACCTGCTGTGTTTATTGTATCTTAAAATGGTTTACATCATTCGAATCACAAGAATCTCAGCTTTCTACGGATATATGACATGTTCAGCTTTTTGTTTTTTTTTGTTTTTGTGCCTGACGACTTTACCCCGACACCACTAGGTGTCCCGCCGGCGGTACGCTGGATTCTTAATTAAATATTCGTCAACAAACACACTTGTGAAACTCAATTGCTGCCCCAAAAAACGCTCCGGTTACTATCGTAACCTCGGTTCCCTGAAAGCGGGAACGAGACATCACAGAGAATTTCTCCATTATGGGAAGCTCCTTCCCTCCAACCTTTCCTGAATACCTATTGGCTCACGCCAGTCCAATGACTGGCCAATTGTCGCGAAGCATGCAAATACGCGCTCGAGAGGAAGTATAAATGCGGCGCCCGCGACAATTACGGCAGAATCTGATACTGAACGCCGCTTGGCTGGACGAGCAGATATCACGGCGATCACCGTGATGTCTCGTTCCCGCTTTCAGGGAACCGAGGTTACGATAGTAACCGGAGCGTTCCCTTTCAGCTTTCACGAGACATCACGGAGAATTTCTCCGTTTGGGAATGGGCTATTCTATTCCGCCAATGAGAGAGGTACGGGAGCCTGAGGACGGAAGCATTCCTGCACAATAACGGCGCGAGAGCATTCCCACCAATAACAGCTGATAGGTGGAGATAAGCCAATGAGTAGCACACTCGGCATACTAAATTAGGTGGAGCATATAAGCCAATGAGCGCAACTGATAACATGGGCTGCGCATACTAAATTTGCATATCTGGACTGATAACATGGGCTGGCTGAGAGAACACTGGGCAGAACACATTCAGCAATAACAGTATACGGGGCTGTACAGAGTTAACACTGTGTCGAGCAGCATAACTTAACATGACATGTACGCGGCACTGAACTCTGGGCCGACCAAGACCACCAATAACGACCTCATAGAGGGCTGCATAATGTACTGTACAAGCAACATCTCACACAAAGGTAGTACATAAATCAGTTACTCACCGACAGCACTTGGAAGGCTAAGGACTAAGGACTGAACGTCCTTGTAAGAACTGGCGAAGGTATTCTGCGAAGACCAGCCGGCTGCCAAGCAAATCTGGCGATAGACATACCTCTTGACCACGTCCAGGAGGACGATAGCCCTCGCTGCCAAGAATCTGGCCTCTGATGACATACCTCTTGCAGAGGGCACGTCCAGGAGGAAGCGATAGCCCTCGTTGAATGGCCCTGATGTGCAGAGGGCATTGCATCCTTGGCTTGCATATGCCTCCGTGATAGCGTCCACAATCCAGTGTGACATCTTTGTTTCGACACGGCTCGGCCCTCTGTAGCACCACCATAGCACACAAAAAGCTGGTCCGACTGCGAAAACTGGCTGAACGGTCAATGTAATCCTCAGAGCCCTGACGGGGCACACTGCAGTCTGGCACATTCGCACTCTGTGGGGGCGATGACTCCGCAGCAAGGGCCGCTCCGTAGAAACCGTCTGTAGTGAAACCGAATGGGGTAGACAGCGATTTAGGCAAGTAACCCAATGGGGTCGGCGGAGAGTGACGATTTACTGCAAGTAACCCAATCTCGGCCGGGGTCCGAAACGAATACACTGCAGTCCCGGGAAAAAGCTTGAAATCCCCAATGCGCTTAGCCGAACAGGGCAAGAAGGAGTAAGTTTTTAAGCGATAGCTCCTTCAGAAAAGCTTGTAATGTTAGGGGCTCAAATGGTGGACTGTGAAGAGCTCTCAATAACACTTCCAGGTCCCAGGGCGGAACCGAGCAAGAAGGAGTATAGTTTTGGGGGATGTAGCTCCTTCAAACCTACTGATGCTCCTTAAGAAAACTCACCACCGCGTGGTCTCTGACAGAGCTCTCAATACCACGATTGCACGCAGGTCCAGGGCGGAACGAACGCGGTAGCGATGTGGGGGCCACATATGTACTTTCAGTGTTGATGGTAACGAACCACTAAGAAAATCTGTGCTGCAAGAAGCTCAGAACATCCGACACCGTGCAAGTAGCCGGGTGTCTCTACCGAACATGATTGCCCGCTGTGCGGGGAACCATTGCACAAATACTCCAACGCGGTAATGGCCGCCAATAGTCTCGTAGACGGTGTCGCGTCCGTGAGTGGGACGCGCACCCGCGACTGTAAGGAGCTCATCTCCTAATCGAAACCTGAAGCAGCCACACATGAAGTCCACTATCCAATCTGTGGCAAGGCTCAGAACATCCGACACCGTGCACCGAGCCGGGTCGATACGAGCATGACAGCACCATTGCACAAATACTCCATTGCATTTTGAAGCGTATCTTAAACCTGTAGACGGTGGGGACCTGCGCTTCCGGAGTGGACGCGCACCCACTGTAAGGAGCTCAGCAGCTCCATAACCCTGAAGTCCGGGACACCAAGGCTGGCCACACATGAAGGCTCCACATTCGGTGCGGGTTGGTGGGTGTAACACCGACGCTCGCTCTTCCACCTGGGCATAACACCAGCATATGGCAGTATCTTGATCGGGGGGAAATGCATATGGGGACCTGGGCCAGGCCAGCAGCGCCACCATGTCAGTGCTCCCCTACCAGCGGGGAGTGAGACAGGGAGTCGGGAACCACCGCGGGCAGGCGTTTCGGCGTCGCAAACAGATCCACTACCGCTTCCGTAGCGGTTCCAAATCATGCAATGACTCGGGGTGTAATCTCACTCTCCTTGACACCCTTCCTTGAAAGATGTCCGCCCCCGCTCTTCCCTGATCTCAGGAGACTGCATAACACCATGTGCGTCGCTCTGGCAGATGGAGAGAAGGTGGCAATCGGGCCCATAGAAATCTGTCGCCTGCTTGCACAGCGCCCTGGAGAGAATTCCTCCTGGTGATTTATATAGAAACCACTGGACGTGGCCATTTTCGGTGCGAATCAGTACATGTCAGTGCTGTTGTCCCCTACCAGCTGCGGGGAGTGCTGAAAATCCTTTAGAGCTAAGAAACTGCTTCCGCTCCAGGCGTTTTATGTGCCGCTGGTTCTGAGGTTTCAAACCACAGATCCGCTACCGCATTCCCTCGCACACCGCTCCCCGTAGCATGGGTTCCAAATCATCCGAACCGACTCGGCATCCGGTGTAATCTCCACTCTCCTTGAGGCGGGACCCTTCCATACCGAGCCCAGGGGGATCCCGGCTGAAGAGGTCTGGGTTGTGCCACGGCTCCAGAGCTTTGAGGCCGCGGGATACAGTGTGCGTGCTCAAACATCCTGATGGAGAGAGGTCACACGACTCCTGTCCCGGGATCGAGATTTCAGATATCTGTCGCCTGCTGCACAGCGCCCTGGAGAGAAATTCCTCCCTGGCCTCATGATTTATATACGAAACCACAGACGTATTTTCGGTGCATCCAGTACATGACACTGTTGTAGCTGCGGCTGACGCCGCCGCCATTCCTTTAGAGCTAAGAAGAGCTTCCAGCCTCCAGGCGGTGAAAATCTTATGTGCACTGGTTGAACAGAGCTGCCTTCAACCACAGTCCCGACGCTGGCATGGCGAGGGCAGACAAAATGGCCGCACACCGCTCCCCACGCGCATGGTCTCGCGAGAGGTCCGGCTCTCCTGACCACACGCGGGACACTACCGAGCCCAGGGGGACTACTAAGCACACCCCCAGGTCGGATGAAGATAGACTGACTCGGGTGTAGCACGGCTCCAGAGCTGATGCATGTTGACACATAGTCCGCGGGAGGGGCTCCAGTGAATAAGCAGCGAGTCTATGTGGCTCAAACATCCGATGTCCACGCTGTCCACGGGACTCCGGGATTTCTGAGCTAAAATCAGCAATTGTCAAATAGCCTGAGGATGTAGTAATCCCAGATGACCACTGCTGACGCCGCCGCCATGAGGGAGAGAGAGCATCCTGAAAATGCACTTCAACTGAAAATGTGCGAGGGGCTAAAGCCAGCCCGAACGGGAGAAACGAGTATTGGCGCAGGGCAGACAAAATGGCCGCCACGGCTCTCGAGATGTGCCCTCGAAAGCAAACCTCAGCTCTCCTCTCCACAGAGTGGTAAGCAACCCCCAGGTATGTGTAGACTGCTATCGAATGGTTTAGCTCGCTCTTCGCGTGACACTTAAGTCCTAGGGGCTCCAAGACGAAAGTCCCCGGGGCGTCTATGTGGCTGATAAGTGTGTCCCAGGACTGAGCTAAAATCAGTTTCAGTCCAAATAGTTGAGGTGCGCACCCCTATATCCTGAGGGGAGAGAGACGGCATCCATGCACTTTGAAAGCGCTCTGTTGAGGGGCTAAAGCCAGCCCGAACGGGGAACAGAGTATTGGTAGAATTGGGCGGAAAGCAAACCTCAGAATCCTCTTGGGTAGTGTCTGTAACGGTAGGGCTGTAAAAAACGCTATCTGAATGTGAAAGTACGCGTCCTTCAAATCCACGGTGGGCAAACCACCCGGGGCTTACTGCGAACTTCGAGCAGACAGCCTATCTCTTGTCTCAGATCTGCCTCAGCGTTATCATCCTGAGGCGATGTTAGGACTGTACCACGCCATTGAATCGGGGTGCAAAGGCTGCGTGTTGATGGGTTGATCTAGTTATTGGGCGGAGCCCCCCATCCCTCTTGGGTACCACGAAGTAGCGGCTGTAAAAAACGCTCTCCAGCTGTAGCCAACGCGGTGGGACTCGAAATACTGCTCTTTCCACGCGCTCATGACACTGATCTCTTGTCTCATAGCCTGAGCATTTTGAGGCGATGTTAGAGACTGTACCACGCCATTGAAACGGGGTGGTCTGCGTCTGAATTGAAGAGATATTCCCCGCTCTAGCCTATGTGGGCTGAGTAGCAACGCGAGATTCCCGGAAAACTTTCCACGCGTCATGAACTGACATAGCGGCTTGGTCGTTGGATGCGCGGCTGAGGCTGTGGGGGCAAGGGGAGCCGCATTTATTGAGGCGGGGCAAGGGGAGCCGCATTTATTGAGTGAGGAGGAGAAAGCTCTTTTTTTGTGAGAATGTATGCATTTTTATTGAATGAACACCCAACACACACACATTTGAGCAACTGAACTTTTGGCGCTTGGGAGCTGGGCTGCTCTCGCGCTCTCCTCCTCTCCTCCGATCGGCTGTAACTACAGGCTGACTATGCTATACGACCTAGTTGAACACCACTTGTAGGGGCGTAAACAACTGGCGTAATAGTCCGGCGAAATCTGGAAGGCTGATAGGATGCGCCCTACAGGGCATCAGGTGACTCCTCGCCTTCGCGCGCTTTTCCGCGCAGGGGTGTCATGTGACTCCTCACCTTCGCAGGCTTTTCCCGCACAGGGGTGTCATGTGACTCCTGACTTTCGCGCGCTTCTCCGCGCAGGGGTGTCATGTGACTCCTCACCTTCGCAGGCTTTTCCGCACAGGGGTGTCATGTGACTCCTGACTTTCGCGCGCTTCCCTCGTAGGGGTGTCAGGTGACTCCTCACCTTTGCGCGCTTTCCGCGCAGGGGCATATTAACATGTAAATGAGAGGTTGTCCCGTACACACGACAGCCGCTAATTAGGGGCTATTATCATGTAAATGAGAGGTTGTCCCGTACACACGACAGCCGCTAATTAGGGGCTATTATCATGTGAATCAGAGAGTGTTCTCCACACACACACGACCTCTGCTGATTTAGGGGCTATTATCATGTAAATGAGAGGTTGTCCCGTACACACGACAGCCGCTAATTAGGGCTATTATCATGTGAATCAGAGAGTGTTCTCCACACACACGACATCCGCTGATTAGGGGCTGTATCATGTTAATGAGTGAGGAGCTAAGAGATTGTGCTTTGCAAAGCAGAACGCCGCTCTGAGGCGGGGTCTACATGCTTAGACAGTGGCTCTTCCCATGCGGCATCCGCGGCGACGTGAGATCCCTTTGCTCCCGCATCTGCCTTCGGCTCTCCGCACCGCCATGGAAGGGGGGCGTGAGAAGCCGGGCTGATGTCCTGTCCTGCAGGTTTGATGGTGAGAGGAGTGCGGACATTTAGTCGGCCTGAGCTCATCACCTGAGTCCCGAAGGTCCACCGCTGATTTTCAGACGGCAGACGGACTACCTTTAAGAAAATTTCATACTCACCTGAACGCTGCAGAGAAGCAGCCATGAGGCCTGCCCTCGAATGAGTGAACCTTAACCGTGAGCTGTAATAGTTTTAAGCCATAACCTAGGTTCAGCAAAGTGAAGAAAAAGATTCTGACGTAATTGTCGGGGCGCCGCATTTATACTTCCCTCGAGCGCGTATTTGCATGCTTCGCGACAATTGGCCAGTCATTGGACTGGCGTGAGCCAATAGGTATTCAGGAAAGGTTGGAGGGAAGGAGCTTCCCATAACGGAGAAATTCTCTGTGATGTCTCGTGAAAGCTTGAAAGGGAACAAACTGCGTCCACTGTTCACATAACACTGGGTTATTTTGGGAAGCTGAACAAGGTTATCTTTCCCTCACAACCAAAAACACAATTTTTTATAGACATATAAACAAAGCGAGTCCTGTGCAGTGATGCCGAATGAAGCGCATTGATGGGCACGCTCTTGCTCTTGCACTGGTCTATGCGTGCACGGGCGTGCTCTTCTTCTTCTTCTTTGGGTTTTAACGGCAGCTTGCATTATTGACATTGCATTACTGCCATCTTCTGGTTCTAGTTATGTCCCATATACTTTAGTCATCATATTCTTGTCATTAGTCTTGTTTAGTAAGCAAATCAAATATTTCATTCCTTGTTCACTCCCTCTGCTGTCCATTATACTCTTTACTCCACGTCCTGTTAGTCCTATTTTTCTTTGTCTTTTATCATATCCATCCTCTTTATTTAATATTTTGAACAATTAATAAGCACATGTTCTACAGTCTTGGGTATTTGGCATTGGTTACAAAACCCAGTTGGATGTTCCCCAATAATATGAAGAGTGCTATTTAATTTATTATGCCCTATTCTTAATCTGGTTTTAATAATTTCTTCTTTCCTATTTCCTCCCTTATTTTCCACAGTGCCAACTCTTTTTATAATCAAGTATAAATGTCTACTTTTAGTTCTTGGTCCCACCTTTGTTGCCATTCTTTCGGGCGCGCTCTTCCGGGAGAACTGCCCATATAAGGAGTTCCACCCTCCACCCATAGGTTTTTGAAAATGTAAGCTGTTCTTGCAGCTCGCTATTCTAAATTATGATGATTGGTGATATTTTATATGTTAATGACATTAATTAGGAGTCGTTTACAAGGCAGAGAGCTGAAACCATTCAATTGCTTAGTTGAAGATAATTTGCTATTCATAGATTTCACATCTGAAAGAGAAGCATACACGAGATTCTGTTCATACCTTCATTATATGAATCAAACATACGCATATTCGAGATATTTATCTCGGATATTTATCTCGGTATCTCGGTCAAATTTAGGATGGTTTCTGCGCAACATTTTTTAAATGAGGCCCCTGATGTGCTAAAACATTAGCCACATTCCTTGTTTTATTGTTGTGATTATTTTACTTACTTAATGGTACTTATTTTTACCATTGTGTATAAATGTGCTATTTAAATAAACTTGCCTTGCCTTAATACAGAATGACTTTTCAATGACCTCGCTAACCTTGTCCCCAGGCTGGCTGTGATGCATGACTACTTTGCAGAAGCGCAGGTAAAAGACCTACACACATTATAACTTCACCTACTCTGTTGGATTCCGTCATTGGGCCAATGGGTGGTCCTTACAAGAATATCCTATATTTCTACATACTGTAAGTGTGACTTGATCAAAACAACATCAGATTTTCACGTGAAAAGTCCTAAAAGTTGACATTGAGAATCCAATCAAAGAAATGAGACAAAAACATATACTTTGTCATTTATTTATTCAGGAAAATTATCCAATATTACATATCAGTGAGTGCCAAAAGTATGTGGCCCTCTAGGATTAGCAGTTCATTTGAAGGAAAAATTGTAGCGTTTGTTATATTATCTCATAATTTATTTTGGCCTTGCCCCCTCCCAAAGCTTATGTTGCTCATTTACTTTTTCCTTTAAATTAACTAAATTAACTTTTCACTTTTGTTGTGTCATGTGTCATAGCGCTGCTTCTCAACTATCCGCAAGCGTATTATTAAATTGTGGGGGGAAGTACAGTTTATCTGAACTCCCTCAACTCAATAATCCCAACACAGTGATTGTACCAGAGCTTAAAGCAGTTTTGGGTAGGTTAAGGCTATTGAGGACAGTGAGCTGGAGGAGCAATACAGGGCAGGGAGAAAACAGTTTGTGTGAAGGCAAAAGAGGGGTTGGTTGGCCTGAGAATCATGCTAAAGGAAAAAAAACAGACCAGATTTTCCAACGTTCTTCATGGCTAATGTTGGCTTGCTTGAGAACAAGATGTAAATTAGATTGGGCAGCTATAAGAAAATTATGAACTGCTGTGCACTTGTGCTAACGAAGACGTGGCTAAATAATAACATGCCGGAATCATCTTACCTTATTGACAGGCTACTCCCCTTTCAGGTTGACCAAAGTCATTTGACGGGGAAAACGCATGGAGGAGGACTCTGTGTTTACATCAACAAAGACTGGCGTATAAACTGTTCTGAAACACTGAAATGCTGGCCACATTACCTGCCTCAGGAGTTTACAGTTATGTTTATCATGGCAGTTTACATCCCTCCGAGTGCTAACATTAGTACAGCTCTTAGCGATCTACATGACCATATCTCTGCACTACAAAACATGCACCCAGGGGCTTTTTTTGCGGCGGGCGATTTTGATCATGTTAAACTGACAGACATTTTGGCCCAGTTTCACCAGCATGTCTCCATAGCAACCAGGGGAGATAACACTCTTGATCGTGTGTGCACTAAAAGACAGGGAGTATGTAGAGCAGTGCCTCACCCCAACCTGAGCGTCTCTGACCACAATCTGCTATATCCTACAAGCCATCCTGTGCTTAAAGACAACAAGCCCACACAAAAGTCCATCATGGTTTGGCCCAGTGGAGCTTTCTCCATGCTCCAGCACTGTTTTGAGTGTACTAACTGACAGATTTTCAGAAAAGCACCATCCATGGACGATGGAGTGGACCAGGAGAAATATGCATCATCTGTTTGCAGCTACATCAGCAAAGGTTTTGATAATGCCACCACCACCAGGAAGATCATTATCCAAACCCTGAGTAAATAGAGAGGTGCGGTGTCTTCTGAAGGTGCAGGACTGAGCATTTAGGACAGTAGGTGCATTTACATTGAGAGCGGCGAGGAGGGAACTGGAGGCTGGATTTAAAAGGGCAAAGGCTAGTTATGCTCTTAAAATACAGGGTCATTTTTTCCAGCATTGACCCTTGGACCATGTGGAAGGGTACAAGAATATTAGTGATTTCAGCAGTATTGGATGCCCTGAATACATACTATGGCTGAGATATCAAACTTAGTGGTGCTACAGTCCATTGATATGGTTTAATACATCAATAAAATGTCTAACGATACAGTGTATCGACGCAGTGTGTAAAAAAATTTATACTTGTCATATAAGCATCTTTATTTTGACACTGTCCACATTTTCACGCAATGTTCGTCTATGCATTACAGCCAATCTGTGCATTCTTGTTTAAACTCACTTGTCAGGGCTCGATAATAATTTTACACCCCAAATCTAAGTACTCCCCCGTCTTCAAATTGACACAGTTACTAGGTGAACTGACTGACTGAGGAGGTCTCTATTGAAAATAAACGTCCAAAAAGCAACAGCCTGTGTGGTGAAGACAGAGGCGCTGCTATGTATTTTGGACCCCCTTGCTGTTGATGGCTAGGTTGGATGGTGTCCCCGTTCGTCCAGATTGAGGTCCGGGTGTGTGTGGGGGGGGGGGTGTTGGGGTTTAATTGGTGTCCCCCTCTGTACAGATCGCGTACCCCTCGGAAAATCGCATTCCGGGGGATTCGCTATCGCTGGCGCATTCCCCTTGGTAGAAATCGCGGGGTACCCCCATCGTCGGGCCCTTACAATCGTCCTAACTCCCGCCAGCCAATCAATCCACCCCTCCGGGTGGAGAGTACACTCACTTTTTCTATAATCTCCTGGTATGGAAACTGTTCTGCAAGGAGGCCTTGCGAAGGGTAGTTAAATCTGGCAAAACAAATAAAACCTCATAGCAGGCTCGCCTCTGTTGAGGACATTTCCATCAGTAGGTGTAGGAGCAGAGCACCCTGTATCATTAAGGACCCTACTCACCCGGCAAATGATTTGTTCGACCCTCTTCCCTCCGGCAGGAAGCTAAGAAACATTAACGGCGCTACAACAAAGCTAAAATGTAGCTTCTGATTTAAGATTTATGAATTCCCCCATTGACTGACCATTTTTCATTATGTTTTGTTTTTTTAAGATTTATTTTTGGCATTTTGCCTTTATTAAGATAGGTTGGTGTAGAGTAGACAGGAAGTGAAGTGGGAGAGAGAGAGGGGGGTAGGATCAGGTAAGGTCCTCGAGCCGGGATTCGAACTCGGTATGCCCGCAACGCAACAGCGTTATAAGTCAAGTCAAGTCACTATTATTTGTATAGCGCTTTTAACACTGCAAATTATTTCAAAGCAGCTGTACATCAGCTTGATATACAGCTGGGTGGCTTTACATCAGCTTTACAGTATTTAGACGAGGAAATAGTGTGTCGAAATAGTGTCATTCTCCTCTGGCCAGACAAAATCAGCAGCTTGTGTACATTGGATAACAGGGGTTATGAGAAGAGCTCCTTCAATATACTGTATCAGTGCACTGTCTATAAGCGCTGACTCTATCTTTTTTAATCTCTTCTGCTGTGCTGCTTTGTTGTAATGCTGCTTTGCCCTGCTGAAAAATCCAACATAAACCAGCATTGATTCCAAGCTGGTCCATGCTGGTTTATGCAGGTATAGTGCTGGTTTATGCTGGTTAGTTGTAGTATAGCGCTGGTTTATGCTGCATAGTTTATGCTGGTTTATGCTGGTTAGTTCTGGTATAGTGCTGGTTTATGCTGGTCCAGGCTGGTTTATGCTGGTATAGTGCTGGTTAGTTCTGGTAGAGTGCTGGTTTATGCTGGTCCAGGCTGGTTTATGCTGGTATAGTGCTGGTTTATGCGGGTTAGTTCTGTTATAGTGCTGGTCCAGGCTGGTTTATGCTGGTATAGTGCTGGTTAGTTCTGGTATAGTGCTGGCTTATGCTGGTTAGTGCTGGTCCAGGCTGGTTTATGCTGGTAGAGTGCTGGTTTATGTGGGGTAGTTCTGTTATAGTGCTGGTTAGTGCTGTTCCAGGCTGGTTTATGCTGGTAGAGTGCTGGTTTATGTGGGGTAGTTCTGTTATAGTGCTGTTCCAGGCTGGTTTATGCTAGTATAGTGCTGGTTTATGCTGGTTAGTTCTGGTACAGTGCTGGTTTAGGCTGGTTTGTGCTGGTTTGTGCTGTTAGTTCTGGTATAGTGCTGGTTTAGGCTGCTTAGTGCTGGTCCAGGCTGGTATAGTGCTGGTTTAAGCTGGTATAGTGCTGGTCTAGCTGATGGACCAGCATATCCATGCTGTTCTAAAGCTAAATGGTGCCGGTGATGCTGGTTCACCAGCATGGTCTTGCAGGGTAGAGTCAGTAGGCCAGCTGTCTATATATATATATATATTGTTTTTGGGGACAAAATTCGTTTTTTGCTTGCATATTTCCCTATTTAACACATTAATGATGTAAAGGAAAAACAATACAAGGTTAAAACATATGATTTATTGAAATATATGATAACTTTGTCATTTATTTCGCTCCCTCTGCTGAAAGTAGAGCTGAAAATTGTAATAGCTTTACTTATGATTGCATTATTAATCAATGTCACTGGTAAACTGGTAAAACTTTTCAAAGCATCAAAGGAATTGTCTCGTGTTTCATAAGAGTTGTACACAAATCAGTTAAAAAGAGCTTGTGTATATTGGATAACAGGGGTTATGAGATGAGCTCTTTCAATGGGACAGTTAATAACAACTTGATAATGAAATTTCAAAACTGAAAGTCGTTGTTTTTAAACACTTTAATACTTATCTGGGAAGTCACAAAATGTCCACATCTAGCTGTCAGTCACTGATTTCAAAAAGTGCACATAGTAAAAGGTATGTCATTCAGGATTATGAAATGTAATTGAAAATAGAAATGGTGTGCACTTTCAACAAATGCTGAAACAGAGTTAATTCAACCAAAGTCAATGGCCAAGTGCCCAACTAAAAGGAACACTAATCATCATAATGGTAAACTTTAGTTTATGTAGCATATTAAATAAATAAAGCCAAACTGATTTGCAATAAGTGAATACGGTATTTATGTTTTTGCAGTCGTTTAATCAGATATTGATTTCATCTATGGCTGTATGGCTGTAAGTCAGTTGTTGTTGTGTTTCTGCTCGCCACTTCACTTTTTCTGTTTTTGCTGTACCGCTTATTCTCAGTGATTCTGCTTGTTAACCGCAGGTGTCATCACTAATTCTCAGTCATCACTTGTAGAGTGGATCGTCTTAATTTCACTAACTACAACACTGCCTAAGTGCTACTTTTATTCTCTATAGATCAGGATCATATGAAAACTGAGCAGTGTTTGTTCAACACTGGAGATTTTACTGTGTAAACATGCAACATGTTTTTATTTATTAAATCATGTATTTAAATTGTCTTGGTCTTTAACTACAAACACAAACCAATTTCAAAAGAAACATGATATGAAACACATACACAAGTTTTGTTGTTGTTTTGCTGGGATAATACCAGCACCAAAAAGACAACTAATGCTGGTCCACCAACACACCAGCATCTCAAGCTGGTCCCAGCATGCAAAATATACCTTATGCTGATGATGAGCAATGCTGGAATTTTAAGCATGGTGGTTTAACATGCTGTTATTTTTTCGGACACAAGAGACTGTGAAGGAAACAGCCACCCCGTGAAGCTCCTGCTGATCTTGTCTCACTGTTCGCAGTATCAGGTCTTCTTGATGTCCTTTAAGGTTCAGCTGCATCTTCACAAATGCAACCCCATTTTAAATGATTAATTTACTCACTTTCAGAAGGACTCTGCGGGTGCTGACAGAAAGGTCCACATGCAAAATGTTTTTTTGTGGTACTTACAAGGCAGGAGCTCTCTTTGGTTTTAGTCTCAGAACTGGCATTCAGAGCTTGCTCATTCAGGCAGTGCAGTATAAGGAAATGTAAGTCCTGCAACTGAGAGTTGAGATGCTGTAACGATTCCTTCAAAAGATTAATGTGCAGTATCTTATGAGAACGAGCCTCACTTATCTGACACACACAGCTCAGTTCATAGAGCACTCTCCTAAAGAGCCGATGATCTGAATCATGTGTGTTAGGTAAGAGGCCCTGTCCCAGATCTGTGCAGATCGTCATTTTGACTGCCAGGTAGAAGTCTGCTTCAAAACTCACCTCAGTGCAAGCTGGGCAGAAGTGCATATCAGGGTGCATAGTGGTCGCAATAGGGGCACTTGTGTGCACCTTCTGATAGCTAAAATAACGAACGGGACACAACAGTAGGTTGGGTGTGCTGTTTTTGAGGGTCACCCAACCTATGTATTCTGGAGGGGCAATTATCTCACGTGACCTATAAATATGAATTGTGTGATGGTGGTATTTCTGGCTTTGACCTACTTCCTTTTGAACATTTGAGGCTGTCATGTAGTTTCCAGGACAGACATGTCTTCATCAAACCATCAAGGTAGAATTTGTCTGCGCCCCATGTGGATGTTAACGAAGCACATTCTGCTTTGTGTGCAGAACATAGTTTTGTTACTAAGGGTGGTGCACATCCTAGGTCAATTAAATCTTAGAGTACATCCTCTCTCAAGACATGGGTTGAGGCCCGGTAAATGAAAGGTGCATTTTCAGACAGTGGGTCTAATTTGGCAGAGGTGAATCTGTGCACTTCAAGCCAAATGATCAAGTACCTCCTTGGATTATTTTGGGTCTCCTCCATCACCCTTGGGAACATTTGTGTGACAGTCAGCTGGGCATCTCTGCATATTTAGTCAGATTTTTTATATGAATGTGGATATAACACCTGGTTTCCAGGTTTGATCTATATGAGCAGGTATCATAATCAAATTCCTCTATCAGTATATCCTCTATCATATTCCTCTATCAGCAGGTGTCATATTCACATTCCTCTATCAGGGCCAAAAATCAAACTTTACTGAGGGCTGCGGGCCAAAGGTAAACGCTGCGTTATATCTGTGCAATATTAAAATAGCCACGGGTTCCCACGATCTATTTAATATTTAAAAATAAATGGAAAAACATTACATAAACATTTGTAATCTAGTTCAATTAACTTATATTACAATAAAAACAAATTTACAATACAATTCAGTTCAATACCTAATATTGTTTTCAAGCTATAATACCACCGTATACTTGAAATTTCAGTGAACTCTAAAGAGAGACATGAAGCTGGTCCTTATCTTATTGTAGTAGAAAGTCAGTTAGTGTGCTTCTCAGTTTACACTTGATCAAGTGCATCAGACTGAAAGTCTGCTCACAGAGGTAGGTACTGCCAAACAGAGACAGCATCACTTGTGTCTGTTTGCACATCTGTGGATACCAGATGACTGGGGCACGTTTGTAGAAGTCTATCAGGGTAAGGGACCTGAACTTGTGTTTCAGTTCTGAATCACACTGAAGCTCAATTAGTTCCATCTGAAGACCGTCACTGACTGTGTCCACACTGACTGTGAAGGGTTGAGCAAACAACTCAAAGTCAGTAGCATTGTGTATGAAGTCCTCAAGTGACTGTTCAACTGCTGGATAAGGTTGTTGAGAATAGCATCATAGTCTGGGACCTCCTCTTTTGTCATGCCTGCCTCTCTAATACAGGGAAAATGGGCTGAATTCCCTGGATGTGGGGTGAGAGAGAGAACGAGAGGGGAATAGTGTGAGACTAGGAATGGAAGAAGAGAAAAGCAAGCATGAAAAAACAGAGAGAGGCAAATAGAATAAATACCTGGCAAAATATATGAATACATAACAATTTAAGAAACTTTAAAAAAAAAATTGTATTAGCTTGATGAACATAAAATACCAGAGCTTGTACCACTGGATAAAAATGCAAACCAAATATAATTATTAATAATAATAACTGCACATAAAATATTGTGAATATTATAAATGTAAGTGTTACCTGCTGAAAGATATCTTCTGAACAGCAGTAGTTTTTGTGTGAAGGCTCTGACATGATCAAAAACTGGGGGGTAATCTGGTCTTTCAAAACATTGAGCAGCTCTGTGACGAATGAAAGCCAGGTCAAAGAGCCATTTATCATCCATATGCACTTGAATATGACCAATCTTGCTTTCCTGAAAGAAAACTCTTAATTTCATCAGGCAGATCAAAAAACCTCCTGAGAACCTTTCCTCGGCTCAGCCATCTAACCTCTTGGTGGTACAACACAAGACCATATTGCGCATCCATCTCATCCAACAATACATTGAACAGCTGGTGAGACAGTCAAAGCGCCTTGTAGCATATATCATTGACAATTTTAACTCTCTTTTAGTTGTACAACCCGGAATCCAGAAATGTTCGGACGTTTTTTAAATTTTAATAAAATGAAAACTAAAAGACTTTCACATCACAAGAGCCAAAATTTTATTCACAGTAGAACACAGAGAAAGTTCATGTTCAAACGGATACATTTTACACTTGTCTCCACTAAATTAACTCATTTCAAATTTGATGCCTGCTATAGGTCTAAAAAAAAGTTGGCACCGGTGCAACAAAGGACATAAAAAGAAAGACATTTTGAAAAGATTCAGCTGGGAGAACATCTAGCAACTAATTAAGTTAATTGACATCAGGTCTGTAACATGATTAGCTATAAAAGGGATGTCTTAAAGAGGCAGAGTCTCTCAGAAGTAAAGATGGGCAGAAGCTCTCCAATCTGTGAAAGAGTACGTAAAAAGATTGTGCAATACTTTAAAAACAATGTTCCTCAACGGTAAATTGCAAAGGCTTTGCAAATCTCATCATCTACAGAGCATGATATCATCAAAAGATTCAAAGAAACTGGAGAAATCTCTGGGCGTAAGGGACAAGGCCGAAGACCTTTGTTGGATGCCTGTGGTCTTCGGGCCCTCAGACGACACTGTATCACTCATTTGCATGATTCTGTCATTGACATTACTAAATGGGCCCAGGAATACTTCCAGAAACTACTGTCAGTAAACACAATCCGCCGTGCCATCTGCAGATGCCAACTAAAGCTCTATCATGCAAAAAGTAAGCCATATGTGAACATTGTCCTGTGGGCCAAGGCTCATTTAAAATGGACTGTTTCAAAGGGGAAAAGTGCTCTATGGCCAGACGAGTCCAAACTTGACATTCTTGTTGGAAATCACGGACGACGTGTCCTCCGGGCTAAAGGGGAGGGAGACCTTCCAGCGTGTTTTCAGTGTTCAGTTCAAAAGTCAGCATCTCTGATGGTATGGGGGTGCATAATTGCATATGGTATGGGCAGCTTGCATGTTTTGGAAGGCATTATGAATGCTGAAAGGTATATGAAGGTTTTAGAGCAACATATGCTCCTCTCCATATGACGTGTATTTGAGCAGGACGATGCAAAACCACATATTACAGCTATAATAACAGCATGGCTTCACAGTAGAAGAGTCCGGGTGCTGAATTGGCCTGCCCGCAGTCCAGATCTTTCACAAATAGAGAACATTTAGTTCATCATTAGACGAAAAATATGTCAAAGATGACCACAAACTCTTCAGCAGCTGGAAACCTGCATCAGGCAAGAATGGGACCAAATTCCAAAACTCCAGAAACTCATAACCTCGATACCCAGACGTCTTCAAACTGTTTTGAAAATAATTATAAAGAATATTTTGAGACCTGTAGCAGGGATCAAATTTGAAATAAGCTCACTTAGTAGATAAAAGTAATATTTCTCCATTTAAACATTTGTTATCTATGTTCAATTGTGAATAAAATATTGGCTCATGTGATTTGAAAGTCTTTTAGTTTTTATATTCAAATAAAAAAACCGTCAAAACATTTCTGAATTCCAGGTTGTACAAGTAAAAGAGAAGATTTTTTTGTTAGTTTTTTGGGGTTAATGGAGTTTTGAAAAATAATTAATTAAAGTGGGAGATTATGACTGGCATTTATGGAATTTGGGTTGAACCAGAAAGGGTCTCAATGCCAGCCAGCAGCTCGTGTCACTTCAAAATTAGAATTTACTCCATGTAGAAATACCAACAACTGTACAGAAACATATTTAACAGTGCTCTCGTAGAAAAGGCTGAGAACATATGTGCCTTTTTCTTGATTTGCTCGTCGTTGTCTTGTGCCATGTACTCTATATGTCAGGTAATGGTATTCCTTGACAAGCTGATTTGCGAGAACTTTCTCATCTGAGAAGGACAAGCTGCTTCTGCAGCCACAGCAAGGCATTCTTTGATGAACTGACCAGTAGAGAGGACTTTTCTACTTTTAGCAATTAGTGCGTAAATCTGACAGCTGGCCCGTGTAGCACTTTCCTGTGCTGATAAAGGACATAGCAGCGCGCTCTGCTCTGATCAAAGTTTAGCAAGCATCTCATTGGCCTTTTCGTGCCTCGTTGCTGTACTTTGATAAAACTTTCAAACCAGCAACTGACTGCTTGCAAACTAGACATACTACCTTTGAACTGACTTCAGTAAATAAAAAATCATCTTTCAAACTTTTTAAAATGTTCTTGTCCATATACCACTGCATCAATCTCTCCCTTATTGCCCGTTAGTTGGGGTTGATTGATGTTGAGCGTCACGAAGCATGCTGGAACTTGCACATGTGCATTAAACAAAAGAGAAATAAACATTCTGTATATTCTCTACATTTAATTTCATTTTACATTTTAATTTAGCTCAAAATTAAAACAAAAAATGTTAAATGTTAAAATAGAAAAGAAGATATGTGTCAAGGGCAGAAATCCCAAAGAAATTCATAGTCATTACTGCTCTGCTGTTGGGAAATGTCTGTGCCTGTTCTTTTATTTTCGTTAATTTAAACATTGTATTAAATAAATACCTGGGGTTGTGTTTTTTTTTTTTTAAGTGATGAAAAGTAATCAGATCTAGCAGTTTTTAAGGCTTTTTGTAGGTAGAAGTACTTTCCCTCCATGCAATACGAAATACCTCTAGTTTTGTTTTCCTCCAGCTGCATTTTCCGGGCTACTCTCTTTAGGGCACGAGTGTAGTCATTATACCACGGTGTTGGACTGTTTTCCTTAATCTTCCTTAAAGTACTAGAAAAGAGAGAGTCCATAGTCTCTGTTACATCATCAAGTTCTTCTGCGCTGTTGGATATGCTGAGGAATTGAGATAAACCAGGAAGATTACTTACAAAGCAGTCTTTTGTGGAAGAAGGGATGGTACTACAATATTTGTATATTTGCAGCTTTGGCTAAATGAGTATACACAAGACTAAATAATGATCTGAGATGTCATCGCTCGGCTACACAATTTCAATGCCACTGACATCAATTCCATGTGATCAAATTTTAACTACAATAATGTGTAGGTCCTGACACGTGTTGTCTAACCTCAATAGAGTTCAGAATGTCTATAAATGCTGATCCCAATGGATATTTTTCATTATCTAAATAGATATTAAGATGGACAACAATTAAGACTTTATCTGCAGCCAGCACAAACTCTGATTGAAAATCACCAAATTCTTTAATAAAGTCTGTATGGTGCCCTGGTGGCCTGTATACAGTAGCCAGTACAAACATCACAGGGGATTTATCATTAATACTCATTTCTCTAGATAATGTTATATAAAGCATGATTACTTCAAACTAATAATTAAACCTGAAACCAGACCTCTGAGAAATACTGAGAGTATTGCTGTAAAATGTAGCAACACCTCTCCCTTCACCTTTTAGACGCGGCTCATGCTTATAACAGTATCTTTGGGGGTAGACTCACTTAAAATAATGTATTAATCTGGTTTTAACCAGGTTTTTGTTAAACAGAGCACATCTAAGTTATGACCAGTGATCATATAATTTACAAAAAGCTTTCTTAAAAAGGGATCTAATATTCAATAAGCCAAGTTTTATCATTTGTGTATCCGTATTTCATCTGTTTTTATTTGTTGAACATTAATTAAGTTGTTACTCATAAACTGGTTTGGACGTTTTTTTGTATTTTCTAGTTCGGAGAACAGACACAGTCTCTATAGTGTGGTATCTAGGTGAAAGGGTCTCTATGTGCTGAGAATTAACTGACTTCTGTGATGTGAGGCGGCTAGCAGACGGACGGTTTAGCCAGTCTGTCTGCTTCCTGACCTGGGTCCCAGTTAGTCAAGTACGAACTCTAAGACTATGTGCCATATTTCTAGAGAGAAGAGCGGCACCACCCCAGGAGGGATGAAGACCATCTCTTTTCAACAGGTCAGGTCTGCCCCAAAAACTAGTCCAGTTGTCTATAAAGCCTATGTTATTCTGTGGGCACTACTTAGACATCCAGCCATTGAGTGACAACAGTCTGCTATGAATCTCATCGCAGGGAGGGCACTAGAGCATATGACTGAAATGGAGAATCTGTGAACACAGAGCAACAGTGATTTGCATTTGTGCATGCATTTAAGGGTTCATGCATATAATGAAACGTCTTTGCGCTTAGATCGGAAAGACTTTGAAGATGTGTCAGTCAGCAGTTCTGCAGGTACAAGGTTCAGCTTTAAAGACTGGCACCGGAAAAGAGCTGTGCAGCAAGTACGAGGTTTATGCATGCTATCTTAAGATATTTTTTTGAGGTGAACACATGCACCATCTCACTTTTAACCACTCTTATAGGAGAAGTTGTACTGTGGATAGGACACAACACACACAGATAACAGACCAACACAGCAAGGCATCAGTAGCGAGTATCTCACCACAGCTACAGTGCGAGAAATACTACTGTATGTATGTAATCTTGGTTAGACCATCATAGATTTTATCATCACTGACAATTTTATAAAAATCAGACATTATTTACCTGTAGCTGGTGTATATACACGACCATTCAAAAGATTAGATAAGAGCTTTTTTAGAAAGAACAACGGAAATTCATACATAAAGTAAAGACTGAGCCCAGACCTTCAGGTTGTTCTGACCAAAATAGTACGCTATCTCTCAAATCTATAATTGTGCTAACACACTAAAAACATGTTGTTAACGTGTTAATAAATGTGCTAAAATATGTTAGTTGCTAGGTTTGTGCTTAAACATGCCAGTGACCTGCTAAATTTTTTTGAAAAGGCATGCAAAAAATAGAAGAGGTGGACTTGTATCATAAAGGTGTGCTTAAGTCATTATCTGTACGGACTCCATTTATAATATATGTATATAGAGAAAAATCACTTCCATAAAATCCATAACAAACATTCTCTTCACAGTGAACTAGTGCATGCCTTAAGAAACTCCTGCAAGCGTGTGTTTACATAAAAGCACGAGCGGCTCGTATAGCAGTGTTTGTGTGCATTAGGAGTTGGCAGACGTCCATATCCTTGAGTATATTCTTTACACAAGCCGCACCCACAGAGAGACTTTCTTTGCAATCACACCTTTATAAAATTACAACAGTCTCCCGAGATATCCAAGTTAATGAGGCTGGCTCATTCACTCAGTCTTTCTGTGTGAAACTAGATTTGCATCACCTGAAAGAAACAGTAGTGTTTGAGAAAGAGTAAAGAGCTTTCAGGATTTATCTGTGCGTGTACATTAAATATTGCATTAGTGTGTGTCTTGTGTCTAGCAACTTAATGCTTGTTGCACATGCTATTCCTAAAAAGTTGTAATACAGTGTAGTAAGCTAGTTTAGCACCTTAAAGAGTTGCTTTGGGTTATGCAAGGAACATGACTGAACCAATCCCAGCTCTGTATGCGGTATCAGTATGCTTAGCAGATGGTAATCGAGTTAGTGGTTTAGCACAAACTCAAACCAGAACGTGTGAGGAAGATAAACACAGACGTGGTTTGGGTTACACTGCCTGAGGCGGTGTGGCTTCACGAGAAGAACAGCTGCTGAAGAACCAGTCTTTCAGCTGTGAGTCAGTCACAATCCAGGATTTATTCCTCTGTCACAGATGCATTCAGGAAGCATGTGTACATATTCCTAATTACTGTACTTGAGTATCTTTTCAGGCACGGACCTCGGTTTTCTGCAGCAGCTTATTTATGCTACAAAAGAAGTGATATCGCCAACAGAGCACTGAAAGTCTATATCTTGTGTGTTTTGCTCTTACTCACCCAAACTCGTCAACACGGCTACTTTACATGAATGCAAGCTCGTTTGTGAATCACAGGTGTTTTATATGACTCCAGCTGCCGATGGGCCCTTTTTAATTTTACTTAACATCGTGTCATTTATCCTTTAAACTGAAGAGACCTTTTTTGCAATTTTGAGGTGTTCAGGTTTACTTTGGTTTTAGAAGATAACGCGATTCCTCACATATCAGCTCTTTCTTGTTTGTGTTACATGTTCTCTGTGTTATGTTTGCATCTTATCTTGTTAGCCTCCTGTATTTATACAGCCCTAGTGTTTCTTTACTTCTTTGTGAGTTGTTGAATGTAATGTTTGTCTGTGGTTTCTCCATGAAATATCTGCACATAGCCAGCAGCCATATCACCCTGCAGTCCAAGACCGGTTCCCACTGAAGCTAAAAGCAGGGTTGAGCTGGTCAGTACCTGGATGGGAGACCTCCGGTGAAAACTAGGTTGCTGCTGGAAGAGGTGTTGCAGGGGGCACTCACCCTGTGGTCTGTGTGGGTCCTAACGCCCCAGTATAGTGACGGGACACTATAATTTAAAAAGCACTGTCCTTCGGATGAGACGTTAAACCGAGGTCCTGACTCTCTGTGGTCATTAAAAATACCATGATGTCCTTTGAAAAAGAGTAGGGGTGTAACCCCGGTGTCCTGGCCAAATTCGCCCACTGGCCTCTGACCATCATGGCCTCCTAATCCTCCCCATACACTGATTGGCTTCATCACTATCTCCTCTCCACCAATAAGCTGGTGTGTGGTGGGCGTTTTGGCGCAATATGGCTGCCGTTGCATCATCCAGGTGGATGCTGCACACTGGTGATGGTTGAGGAGACCCCCCCCCCCTTCTATGTAAAGCGCTTTTAAATTAACATAGATCCTCATCTTCTCCAGAACGTTACAGTTTTTCACTGACGTGTGTCTTTGATGATCTTAGAGCCTATATTTAGTATTAGTAACAATCAGATGCTCTGAGGCTATTCCTCAAGCTGTTTTGGAATTGGTGGCTTGTATCTTGTAGTGGAGTAATTATCCCTGTAAGGTACACTATAATGCCAAAAGTATTGGGTCACCCCCTTTTAATGAAAAAAACTCATCACCAAACACCAATGACTTGTACATTCATTATATGGACAAAAGTATTGGCACCCCTTCTTTAGAAGAGAAAAATACTCTTCCAAACTATTGCAACACAGATGGAAACATAATTAATGTACTTAAAAATGGTATTTCCACCTCTGTTGCAACAGTTTTTAAGTGTATGAAATGACTGCACCCATGTGTACAAGTCATTGGTGTTTGGTGATGAGTTTGTGTCTCATTTAAAGTCACACCAGAGGTGTTCAGCTGCTTTCTGCAGACCAGTCAAGTTCTTCCACACTGACTGAATCATCATTTATCTTTGATTCTTGTCTTATACACAGAGACACTGTCATGTTAGAATAGAAAAGGGTTCTGTCCAAACTGTTGCTATAAAATTAGATTCCCTAGAATATCATTATATGCTTAAACATTAAGATTTGTACTCATGGAAATTACTAAAGTAGTCAAACCTTTCATTAGAAGGGGTGCCAATACTTTTGGCAATATAGTGTATGTGCACTTTTTCTCAAGTATGGTTTTCAGCTACTCTTTACACCTCTGTCAGGAAGACGTTGTTTTCAAGCATGTCTACCAATCGTGCTTGAACGAACCCTTATACATAAGTGTTTGGCTTCTGCGATTATTAGCTGAACTCTCGTGGCTTGTTGAGGAGAGGTGTGTTGGCGCACGAAAGCTAAGGGTGTGTTACAGTCAATTTAGCAAAGCTCAAATCCACAAAACTTACATTGAAGTAACTGCTAAGTGGAAAAATTACCAAAAAAGTCCTTTTTAGTAAAATGCTATAACCGCAACTAGCATTTTCAGAAAAGATCCTCAAAATTAACCGAAAACCACACCCTACTAATCACGAATGATGGTTTGGTTACATAACAGAGTAATTAGTACTCTCCCAATTCTACATAGATTCTTGATCATTCACCAAAAACCCGAAACAGATGTACAAAACTCATTTTTTATTAAAGTCTATTGCATGTATTATTTATATATATACTGTATAAAAGTTATACAGAAGTGGCACATGGTCAGACAACAGTTAGTTCAACCTTCATTCGTTCTTAAAGAACAATACAGAGCATGAGAGAAATATACACAACACACACACCGACAGATACGCCGTTTCAGCAGATGAGGGTGATGAGGATCGTTTGGAAGAACAAATAAATACATAATCACGTTTCACTTGTGCATGTTCTGCATCCTCTTCATAAAAGTGTAGCATGCGTTTCACATCAGCCTCATCTGCCTGCGTTCACATGGATACACACACACACACACACACAGCGCGCTTTAGAATCGTGATCGTGTTTTATTTTTGCTGTCGTAAGTAGAGGTCTGACGGAGAGTGTGTATCTGGAGCAGTGGCTGTAGTGTGAGGTAAACAGACTGTGTATCTACAGCCACATCTAACATTAAACACACGTCTGACGCGCCAGTCTTTAACACCGGGCCCGAAGCGCTTGAGCTCCAGAGTGGAGAGTATCAGAGTGTGTTCAGTTCGTCTGGAGACGTGTAAAGCGTGCGCTCAGTCGCTGTCGCTCGTGTCGCTGCTGGGGTCGCCCTGGACTTTGTTGCGGTGCTGCATGGCCCGATGATACGCCACCTGAACCGACTTTCTGATGTTCGATTTCCGGCCTTCTAGCATCTTCTCTTTGTCCAGATCTTGATTGACGCCCAGAGGAACCACTTTGGAGCGCGGCAGCCATTGCCTGCAGACACACACACACAGATTTAAGACCCATTCACACCAATAACGCTAACTGGTTCCACTTTATTTTGATAGTCCACTTTAGACATTACACTAGCTATAAGTAACTTTACAACTACATGTCAATCAGTGTTGGGCTAGTTATTCTGTACACTGTAAATAATAACCGTGAATTTAACGGTAAAAGACTGTAAAAATTTTAAGTTTCCCTACTATATATGGGTGATTCTCACGAAACCATTAAAACACCATGGCACTAATGATTTTAAATATAAAACGTGTAATTTAGTAAAATAAAAAAACATCAGAATGAAGACAATACAGTTCTCTACCTTGCACAATGTGTAATTTCAACATTAGAATTAATAATTTTTCTATTTTACTGCATTTTCTGCTGAAATTCTCATTACCGCAATGCGTCCGGCTGTGTTTGAATGTGTGTTATGTTGTAATTTAAACAAATTAACAAAAATATTTAGAAAAAATAAATAAATGAATGTTCCACTATATTATTTTAGATGACAGAAAAAAATATTTACTGAATATTCATGTATAATAATAATGAAAAAAAGTAGGAAAATGATGTGTCCATGCCTTATGTTCTCATCCTCCGCAAGATTTTTTAAGGACTGTTTAAACACACACATACAGAATTTAAATCCATTTTGATTTTGAGTGAAGTAGCACATGGGCCAGTTACTTCAAGATGGCTACCAGGTAAGATCATCTTTTTATATCTCTCCAGTTAAATGTTAAAAATTATATTGTCAGAATGTTAACACGACATTTTGATTATCATTTCGAAAATTGTTAGATTTACAATTTTTTAATGAAAATGTACTTTATTAAGGTCTAATTATATGCACTGAGAAAAAAATAGCAAAGCCATCATGGCTTCTCTATTGTTAGCAAAACATACTGAGGCACCTCATCCTCCGCAACACCATTCTCATATACCGCAACCATTTAAGGCCAGTTGCGGTAAAGAGAACTTATGTTTCGGGAATGAGAATTTAAGCATATTGTGTATGACTTTTAAATATCTCTTATAAATGTAATATTAATTTAAAATTTGCTAAATATTGATATTTTGCTTTATGATTTGTTTCATTGTAGACAGTCAGCAAGTGAGAAAAAAAAATCTTTAGCAAAGGCCAGGTTGACAAAATTCAGGGAGAAATTACACAGCAACCAAGAACTGCTCGACGAGTACAGAAGGAAGGAGAGAGAGAGAGGTTAGGTTTGGAGATGTTACAGCAGGTGTAATTAGCAAAAAACACCCTACAGTGTTAGGAAATGTACATGAGTACACACACACACACACACACACAACCCTTTAGCCACTACTATAACAGGGATTTGGTGCTGGATTAAGTGTACTGTTCATACTGTGGGAAATTCCCGCCACACTAAGGCATATTGGTTGTGTGACTCTTAAAGTGACAGCAGCCTAATAAATTTGCTGCAATCTGTCATTAATTTTAAAGTGACTGCAGCCTATTAGATTTGCTGCACTCTGTCATTAATTTTAAGTAAAAACAAACTTCAGTAGTTTAAATTAATCCATTTGTTACAATTTAGTAATAATTGAATTAATAAATAAAGTTATTTGTTCTTCTGTTTGTAATTTGTTTATTTTCTTGTTTACTTAATTGTTCAATTCATTTCAAAGACTAAAATTAAGCTCTACCCCACCCCACAACTTCAGGCCCAGTATAGAACACACACACACACACACACACACACACACACACACACACACACACACACACACACACACACACACACACACACACACACACACACACACACACCACACACACACACACACACACACACACACACACACACACACACACACACACACACACACACACACACACACACACACACACACACACACACACACACACACACACACACACACACACACACACACACACACACACACACACACACACACACACACACACACACACACACACACACACACAAGCATCAAGTCTATACTATTTGAAGATGAGTACATAAAAGGTTTTTCCCCCATGTTATGAGACATGCTTATTTAATGTCATGCTTTCTTTCCGGTTCCAGGTATCAAAAACGAAAACAAACTGGCAAAATAAAGAAAACTGAAGAGCTGACTACAAAGCAACATGAAAAAAAAGACAGTGGCGGGAAAACTCAAAGCGTTATTATAAAAGAAAGAAACAGCTTAAAGCTGTACTAGACACAACACCATCTAGTGAGGAAGATGATTCACTTCAGTTTATTCAAGAAGCAAATGAAGTTCAAGAAAATCTTCAAGAAGCTGCCCCAAAAGAACAGCCATTCTTGTCTCAGCAGGTACATGTCCCAGTTAAAAAAAAAATCTAATTTCCAATTTTGTCAAATAAATCTATTTTAAAGGTTGACTGAACTTTCAAATGTTGAAGTCAACATTATAAATACGTAAAATTATAGTTCATTTAGTAGGAACAACTGATATTATTAAAATATTAAAAAGCAGGAGCTTAAAATGTCAGGTTTTATGGTCAGGTCCAACTAATTGATCACAGATTATGCTCCTGAATAACTTGTGTATTTTTGCCAAAATATTTATGATGACAAACATTTGTTACTAAGATTTAACATTTGAGCTTTTTAGTGTTTTTTTTTTATTATATTAACAGTAATAATAATAATAATTATAATAAATAAATAAAATAAAGAATAAAAATAATTAATATTAATTATTGTAACAGTCCTGTTTTATTTCAAGTCACTATTAGGATGAATAAGATTTTCAATAAGTAGATCTGTATGGTGTACTGAATTCTCGGTTTGGTCTACACAAGTTAAAGTAACTGAGTATAATTGTAATTTTAATAATTGTAATTAAGTTAAACTAAAACAACATACACTATTCTCGAAAGTTCCAAAGCTTAGCAAGCTTAGCTGTCTTTTTTTTAGTTTTTGAGTTTTTTTACAGCGTAATGACATCAACTCAACTCCCCCAAAAAATGAGATACAGACACCAAGACAAATAAATACATCTACCCCAAAATAATCACCCAAAACGAAGAAAAGAAAAAAAACACTATCAAAATTGAGGGGAAAGTTGCACAACATGGAAGAGAAGCTTCTGGAGAGGACTAAAGAGACTATAAACCTAAGGAAAAGACTGGGAAGACTTGAGAAGAGGGAGAGAAAGCTGGGACTTGTGAACATGGAAGGCAGAGAGGTCCAAAAAATATCCAGAAAGAAGTCACCAGAGAATATTACCCAACAACCAGAGAAGATTAATGTGTAGAATTATTAGCAACTTCTTTCACCAAGATGAAGTTTCGACTGTAATAAATGGCAAATCTGGTGAAATTCGAAAAAAATGGCCAGATATTTCGCAAGAGAGCCTTGACAGACAACATGGCAAATCTTACAAATCTTCATAGACAAACTTTCCATGTCTCAGTTCTGTAAACTTAAGCCATTTTGGATTGTCCACCGTAGAATAAAAGATAGAGAAACATGTGCTTGTAAAACACATGAAAATTTTGGCCTGAAGATAAAAAAGCTGCATCAGCTAGGAATCGTAGCCACATCCTCTCCAAGGGACATTGTGCAGGCCAGTGTGTGTAGTGACAATGATATGTCCTGCATGTACAGGACATGCAGCAATTGCAAGAATAAGAAATTTCCCACAACACTGGATCCTTCACTGAAAGAAAACATCATAATATGGGAAGAGTGGGTTACAAAATCTGTACCAAAAAAAGTACAGGTGGGCCCACTGAAGAGAAGGAAGTGAGGAATGTTTTTCTTGAGAAGAGACATACCTCCATTGAAAAGCTTGTAGAACTGACACAGGACCACCTCTCAAAATTCTCAAGACACATTTACAGAACATGTTGTGTAGCGTGTAGAATTAATATACATGTGACAAGTTCTGACAAATCAGAATGTTTTTTTTTTTAGTGCCATAGTAAAATGGTTCAAGTTTTTTAGGTACACGTTGAAATGTTGCCCTAGTTATTCCTGTTGTAATGTTTTTCCTAATTTTCTTTTTTGGCTTTTGTATTTTTAAGCACTACACAATAAAACTGTTTTGAAATTGAATGCATGATTGTGCAAATATTATCAGTTTTCTTCTACATTATCTCAGACTAGTATACTAGTCTCAGTATAAATCTCACACTAGTATACTTATTATCATTACCGAAATAATTAAAATCATTTCCGAAACCTATGCATCATTACCGCAACAGATGTTCATTAGATGTTAATTTAATTCATAGAAAAATAGTACTTTGATTTTAAATCCATGTGCAGAATCTACAAATTATGTTCTTTCAGGTTTGTCGCATCATTTTGAAAAAATGTCAGGTTTCATCGAAATATTGTAAAACAAATTGGTTGTAAATTGTGGAAGGCGTTGCGGTAATGAGAGAAATCAATCAAAATTTAAAAAACTGTTAAATTAAAAATAAATATTATTTCAGAATTTCAAGTAACTGTGCATGACTACTAATAATCCATTTTTTTAAATGTGAAAATGTATTTGCTTTTCTAAGAGTGTTGATGTTTTCAGTCTGTTGCGGTAATTAGATTTTTTAGGACTTATTTTGGAAATTATGTTCAAAAAGGTGTTAAATGGTAAGTAACAATTTTTAATTAATGTTCACAGCGTTCCAGACTTTGTTACTAATATCTTTAAAAAAAAAAAGTTAATTTAAGCATTTTTAAAATTTTCATGCTTAATTTTTCAAACCAAGATTTCGTGAGAATCACCCATATGGTGAAAAACTGTATATGTAATTTTATGGTAGTATACCATTTTTGGAAGTGGAAAAATAACCTATAATTTACAGTGAATAACCATAAATTGATATTCCAAAATTCCCTGCATTTACATTTCAAATTTGATGTTTTTTTATTAAAATAACTACAGTATCTCACAGAAGTGAGTACACCGCTCACATTTAAAAAATATTTCATTATATCTTTTCATGTGACAACTCTGAAGAAATTTGATGTGCCCTCAAAATAACTCAACACACAGCCATTAATGTCTAAACAGCTGGCCACAAAAGTGAGGACACCCTTAAGTGAAAATGTCCAAATTGGGCCCAATTAGCCATTTTCTCTCCCCGGTGTCACGTGACTCGTTAGTGTTACCCGGTCTCAGGTGTGAATGGGGAGCAGGTGTGTTAAATTTGGTGTTATAGCTCTCTCATACTGGTCACTGGAAGTTCAACATGGCACCTCATGGCAAAGAACTCTCTGAGGATCTGAAAAAAAATAATTGTTGTTCTACCTAAAGATGGCGTAGGCTATAAGAAGATTGCCAAGACCCTGAAACTGAGCTGCAGCACGGTGGCCAAGACCATACAGCGGTTTAACAGAACAGGCCTCGCCATGGTCCACCAAAGTTGAGTGCACGTGCTCAGCGTCATATCCAGAGGTTGTGTTTGGGAAATAGACGTATGAGTGCTGCCAGCATTGCTGCAGAGGTTGAAGGGGTGGGGGGTCAGCCTATCAGTGCTCAGACCATATGCCACACACTGCATCAAATTGTCGTCCCAGAAGGAAGCCTCTTCTAAAGATGATGCACAAGAAAGCCCGCAAACAGTTTTCTGAAGACAAGCAGACTAAGGACATGGATTACTGGAACCATGTCCTGTGGTTGCTGAGACCAAGATACACTTATTTGGTTCAGATGGTGTCAAGCGTGTGTGGCAGCAACCAGGTGAGGAGTACAAAGACAAGTGTGTCTCGCCTACAGTCAAGCATGGTGGTGGGGGTGTCATGGTCTGGGGATGCATGAGTGCTGCCGGCACTGGGGAGCTACAGTTCATTGAGGGAACCATGAATGCCAACATGTACTGTGACATACTGAAGCGGAGCAGGATCCCCTCCCTTCTGAGACTGGGCCGCAGGGCAGTATTCCAACATGATAACAACCCCAAACACACCTCTAATGAAAATACAGTTGTTCATGGTTTATTCAACTAGTTCACAGTGCATTAACTAATGTTATAAAACGGATAGTTCCGGTGCTTGATTCTGATTGGTCGAGCCGCGTTCGAAGCCATTGTATATTACACTATAAACACACACCGTTGTTTACTTTGTGTGTTGCTCGGCAACCAATTTGTTGCAACCACACCTGGTTCTGAAGAACTACATTGTTTGGTGGAAGAATACTGTTATTATTAATATCATTACAGTTATTTGCTCTGTTTTATTTTGTGAAAGCTTACTAAGTATATAGAATAACCGTTTTATAAAAGCAATAATCCCCATGAAGCCGTTAGCTGTTATAAATTCACTGTATTCCACGGCTTCACAACTTGTGATTTTAATAATGCATTAGTAAACGTTGAAATTAACTAAGATTAATAAATGCTGTAGAAGTATTGTTCATTCTTAGTCATTGTTTGTTTACTAATGTTATTAACCTTATTGTAAAGTGTTATCATTATCTTTATATGTGACGCTGGACCACAAATCGATTTGTACATCGTCTGAAAGCTTTTCATTGATGTATGGTTTGTTATGATAGCACAATATTTGGAAATCTGAGGGTGCAAACAAATCTAAATATTGAAAAAATCATCTTTAAAGTTGTTCAAAATAAGTTCTTAGCAATGCATATTACTAATCAATAATTAAGTTTTGATATATTTACGGTAGGAGATATCTTCATGGAACATGATCTTAATATCTAATGATTTTTGGCATAAAATAAAAATGTATAATTTTGAGCCATACAATGTATTGTTGCCTATTGCTATTGTGAACTTTTCTCATCCACATGTTCTCTGTGTGGACTTCCTCTGGCCTATTTCTCTCTGTTTACTGCACAGGATGCTCAGAGATGCTGACATCGCTCTCATGAGAACATTAACTAGTATTATAGAGCCTCTTGTAATGGCAAACATCATCAAGATGTTTAATAATGAATATTAAGCACATTAACCGCCGCCTACATTTATCACGATGCTTCAGGAAAGCCCCTGTATTACAGTAACAATTGTGAGATCATTAAGAATAATCACCATCGAAATGCTGGAAAATTACCAGCTCGAAACTGTAGACACTCTTGAGATTTTGAGTCGTTACGGTACAGCAAAACGTGTGAAATATACGAGAATGATGCATTTCCAGTTTTTGAATGACAATGTAAGAGATAAGAGTCAGAGATCAAAGGCATAAACCGCATGCTGGAAATAATATATCCATCACGTATGACACCTCGGTGGAAAAATGACGACTGTAAGTGTGACATCAAAACATGAGGAAGAAAATCTGCATTTTCTCATCTTTGTGACACAAAAACTTGTCAAAAATCACGATTTTGTATTATGCTATCATGTTTTATTGTGTTAGTTATCTGTATTTGTTAAGGTATTTTTAACCTAGTCAAATTAATAGAATGCAAAATGAAAAAACATGATTTTTCAAAATTGTTAAAAACTGAGTTACACGTTATACTCTTCATATACTTTCTGATTAAATTAATGCATAACCGTCTCCTCTCGACTCACCTGACTTACTGAACTTAAGTCATAAAACAAAAAATAACCTTTGCAAATATACAGATCATATTTTAATAGGTTTGTGGTTGGCAATATTTTGAGTCTCGTGCACACAGAGGCTGCATAAAATCAAATGTTACAATTTCAAAACAGCTGTTTTAGATGTGAATATGTGTTAAAGTGTAATTTATTTCTGTATTTTCAGCATCATTACTCCAGTCTTCAGTGTCACATGATCTTCAGAAATCATAATAATATGCTGCTCAGGAAACATAAACAGTCGTGCTGCACAATATTTTTGTGGAAACTGTGATGCATTTTATTTTTCCGGATTCACAGAGGAATAGAAAGTTAAACATAACAGCATTTATGTGAAATATATATAATCTTTTCTGGCACTTTTGATCAATATAATATGTTTCCGATCAATAAAAGCATTCATTTTTTTCAAAAACTAAAAAATATAATGGAGAAAACCTTTGAATGATAGTCTAGTTAAGGTTTCTCTTCAAAGTATGAACGCTTCAAAATCAGTCATAAGGGTCCATTCAAGCTGAATAAATAATATTTCCATTGATGTATGGTTTGTTATGATTGGACAATATTTGAAAATATGGAATCTGAGGGTGCAAAAATATCTAAATATTGAGAAAATCATCTTTAAAGTTGTTCAAATTAAGTTCTTAGCAATGCATATTACTAATCAAAAATGAAGTTTTATATATTTACGGTAGGAGATATCTTCATGGAACATGATCTTAATATCTAATGATTTTTGTCAAAATAAAAATGTATAATTTTGACCCATACAATGTATTGTTGGCTATTTCTACTAATATACCTGTGCTGCTTATGACTGCTTTCGTGCTCCAGGCTCACATTAGTGTGTGTTACAGCAAGCCGTCTCTCTTCTAAGAGCAAAAAGCATGAGGAAGAACAGGAGTGTGTGACTAACCAGGTCCTCTTGTTGTCGAAGAAGAGCACGAGGAAGAGATGTTCCCTTGCCTCCTGC
Organism: Ptychobarbus kaznakovi; assembly: GCA_027422405.1. Taxonomy (NCBI): domain Eukaryota; kingdom Metazoa; phylum Chordata; class Actinopteri; order Cypriniformes; family Cyprinidae; genus Ptychobarbus; species Ptychobarbus kaznakovi. The sequence continues at coordinate 34,459,579 of CM049799.1, read as the reverse complement.
GTCATCTGCTCTCCTAGCTTCAGCACCTCTCCAGGAGGGACGGGAATCGGGACGCCCCGGTGGAATACGCCCTCCCGTGGCATCTTGGGATCAATGATCTGTGGGAAGGATATCACACGAGTCAAAAAGAGAAGAGAGGACTGCAGCGGCCCCTTCTGGACACACACAGCAACTTCAGTCAACAGTTGAGGAGTCTGCAAGTCAAGTCAAGTCAAGTCAAGTTGAGCTTTATTGTCATTCCGCTACATGTGGGGACATACAGTGGAACGAAATGTCGTGCCTCATGGGTCCACGGTGCTACATAAATACAGACATAAATACAGACATGCAACAATGATGTAAAACACTATAAACCTATACACAACTAACCTACTGACAGATTTTGACTAAGTATACTATATATATTGTTTTATCTATACAACTAAAGATAAAAAATACAAACTATACAAACTATGCGAATGCTTCACATAAATACTGTACATGTGCAGAGAGAAACATTGTGAGTCAAGCAGCTAGCTGAGGAACAGTACAAAAAGATTTGTGGTAGTGCATGAGCATGTAAACATACATATATTGCCGAGTCTTTTGTGGGATTGTGTAAACATAGCAGTGTTAGGAAAAGTGTCTAGTGCATAGAGGAGAGTGTGCTGCTACAGGTGGTTTGTACAAGCCCACTCACCTGTGTGTAGCACACTTGAATTGCACAAAAAAGTTCACAGCTTTTTCTTTGGTGAGTAAGGTTGGAGGGTGTTTGGTGGGGGGGGGGGGGGTTCCATGTTTCAGGAGGTAGGGATTTGCATGGGGTTTCAAAGGGGGGCGGGGTGATCTGAGTTCAGGGCTCTCACAGCCTGGGGGAAAAAGCTGTTGAGCAGTCTGGTGGAGCGGGCTCTGATGCTCCGGTACCGTCTTCCTGATGGTAGGAGCTGGAAGAGACTGTGGGAGGGGTGGGTGGGGTCCTTCATGATGCTGTTGGTTTTGCTGGAGCATCGTGCAAGGAAAATGTCCAGGATGGATGGGAGAGGGGCACCGATGATCTTTGCAGCCGTGTTCACTGTCCGCTGGAGGGTCTTACGGTCAGCAGCACTGCAGTTCCCGTACCAGACAGTGATGCAGCTGGTCAGCACACTCTCAATGGTGCCCCTGTAGAATGTGGTGAGGATGGGTGGAGGGAGACTTGCTCTTTTCAGCCGGCGGAGAAAGTGTAGACGCTGTTGTGCCTTCTTGGAGAGTGACATGGTGTTGGTGGACCAGGTGAGATCCTCCATGATGTGCACCCCCAGGAATTTTGTGCTGCTGACTCTCTCCACAGTCGAGCTGTCGATGATCAGTGGGGGGTGGTCAACAGAGTTTCTCCTGAAGTCCACCACAACCTCCTTTGTCTTCTCCACATTGAGGGACAGATTGTTAGCGCCACACCATTTCGCCAGCTGTGCCACTTCCTCTCTGTAGTGTGTTTCATCGTTGTTGCTGATGAGACCTACCACTGTTGTGTCATCAGCAAACTTGATGATGTGGTTGGAGCTGAACTTGGCAGTGCAGTCATGGGTCAGCAGCGTGAAGAGCAGCGGGCTGAGCACACAGCCTTGTGGGGCACCTGTGCTCAGTGTGGTAGTGCTCGAGGTGTTGTGGCCGACACGGACTAACTGAGGTCTTCCGGTTAAAAAGTCCAGGATCCAATTACAGAGGGAATTGTTAAGGCCCAGCAGGTTTAGTTTGTTTATGAGCTGTTGTGGGATTATTGTGTTGAATGCCGAGCTGAAGTCAATGAACAGCATTCTAACATAGGAGTCTTTGTTTTCTAGGTGGGTAAGAGCCAGGTGGAGGGTAGAGGAAATTGCGTCGTCCGTAGAGCGGTTTGGACGGTATGCAAACTGGAGCGGATCGAGTGTGTTGGGGAGGCTGTTTTTGATTTTTTGCATGACTAACCTCTCAAAGCACTTCATCATGATTGGGGTCAGTGCTATGGGACGGTAGTCGTTTAAACAGGACACAGGTGATTTCTTTGGTACCGGTATGATTGTTGTGGATTTTAGACATGTGGGGACGACTGCTTGGCTCAGCGAGGTGTTGAAGATATCTGTTAGGACATCCGTCAGCTGTACAGCACAGTCTTTCAGTACACGGCCAGGTATGTTGTCAGGACCCGCAGCCTTTCGTGGGTTAATCCTGGATAGGGTCTTCCTTACGTCGGCTGCAGACAAACAGAGCGCCTGGTCGTTGGGAGGTGTGGGCAGTTTTTGTGCAGGTGTGTCGTTCTGCATTTCAAACCGTGAGTAAGAGCAAGTGGTTGAGTGCATCTGGGAGGGATGTGTCATCATCACAGGCCTGTGGCGGGGGCTTGTAGTCAGTGATGGTCTGAATGGCTTGCCACAGGCTCCGTGTGTCTCTGCTGTCCGTGAAGTGATTATTGATTTTTTGAGCATGTGACCGTTTTGCATTTTTGATGCCACGGGACAGATTGGCTCTTGCTGTTTTGAGGGCTGCTTTGTCTCCTGATCTGAATGCTTCATCTCTGGTTTTTAGCAGCCCACGAACCTCTGCTGTCATCCACGGCTTCCGGTTTGCACGTGTGGTGATGGTCTTAGTGACTGTCACATCATCCATGCACTTTTTGATGTAAGCAGTCACAGTTTCAGTGTACTCCTGCAGGTCTGTGTGGTTGTTGTAGGTGGCCGCCTCTTTAAACATGTTCCAGTCTGTGCACTGAAAGCAGTCCTGTAGTGTTGAAGTAGCATTTTCTGGCCAGATTGTGATGAGTTTTTGAACCGGTTTGGCGAGTTTCAGAAGTGGTCTATATGCTGGGATTAGCATAACAGAGATGTGGTCTGAGTATCCGAGGTGGGGGCGGGGTACAGCTTTGTAAGCGTTCTTTACGGTTGTGTAAACAAAGTCCAGCGTATTATTTCCTCTTGTTGCAAAGTTAACATGTTGGTAGAACTTTGGCAAAACTGTCTTTAAATTTGCGTGGTTGAAGTCACCGGCTATGATGAAAAAGCCGTCGGGGTTATTTGTTTGTTGTTCACTGATGGCGCAATAAAGTTCACGAAGTGCGTCCTTAGCATTTGCACACGGCGGAATGTAAACCGCGACAATAACAATGGCCGTGAACTCCTGCGGCATATAGAACGGTCGGCACTTCACAAACATAAACTCCACCAGTGATGAGCAGTGTTTTGATAATACCGCAGTATTGTTACACCATTCTTTGTTGATATAAACACACAAGCCACCACCGCGGCTCTTACCAGAAAGTATTGTGTCTCTGTCCGATCGACAGCATGTTAGCCTGTTCAACTGAATGGCAGAGTCCGGGATGTTGTCATTTAGCCATGTTTCAGTGAAAACAAACACACAACAATTCCTTGCCTCATGCTGTGTAGACCGACTGAGTTGTATTAAGTCCAGTTTGTTTTCCAGAGAGCGAACGTTTGAGAGCATGAGTGTTGGAAGAGCCGGTCTTGTGGGATTAGCTCTTAGCCTCGCTCGTATACCTCCGCGCTTACCGCGCTTCCGTCCTCTCTCACACCGCTTGCGACGCTGCCTTGTGCGGGTAGCGTCAGTAGGCGAGGCCGTGGTCTCGAGGTCCGGCTCCAGCAGTAAACAAAGGCCTCGTAGCTTCTCAATAGCCGCCGGCGCGAGTTGGTGTTTGTACGCGTTGCCGATATCCAGAAGGCTTCGGCGATCATATATGTGTTTTGGAGTGATTTCCTTATGAGTTAGCGGTACATTTACACTATTTGGAGACGAACAGACGACATTAAAAGAATGAACAGCCACGCCAAGTCCATTCGGGCCGGGCTCGAGCCATTTTTGGTTTTTTTTACAGATCGGACTTTGGCTCATTTAGCTTCTCTCCTTCTATTGTGCCCATATACGCACAGAGCGCACATGGCTACTGTATGAAACACTGATTATATTATAAATATTACACAATGCATATTCGCATGCATTAGCATACAGGTGGCCATGCAGAGCATCAGGGAGAAGTGGTTACTAAAAGTCCCAATGCTTCGGGAAAGCTGAATTCTGGATCATCCATGCATTTGATGATGATCCTGACCAACCGTCTCTTCATTGGATGTGCCTTTAGAGAGAAATGCATCTTTAGGGACTTTAATAATGAAGGTTTTTGTTTTCGATTCGAATCATTTCATTTTTAAGTAGTATTTCAAAGCTTTCTATAGATGCATATGCAAGTATTTGCTGTGTTATGTTTTTTTCAAAAGCGCTCCTGCTCAACAGAAACAGCTTTTTTTCCTCTTTATTTTACAAAAGCACGTTTTGTTGATATTGTGAGTGCACAAATAAAAATGACAGCGTATTTTGAAATGTTTTCAATGCAAGTGATTGCACTGGCGTGACCAGCTTCAGCCTCCACGAACTGGATATGAGTCAGCGCACATTTATCTAGATTAAGCGTTTAAACTAACATTGTGGAGCTGTTTTATAACTATAGATTTAACTATAGGTAAGTCGTGATGATTTGAGAAGGCCAAATTGATCAAACATAGGCTATGATCAACTAGTATGAGATGTTTGGGAGAAGGGGGGGAAAGACCGGGCTCGGGTCGGTAATTCTGATAAGCTACCGGACTCGGGTCGGGGCTAGGGCCTAGATTTTAGGCCCGTGCAGGGCTCTACTCCACAAGTCTGATTGATTACAGGTCAAGTGCTTTTATTATTTTGGGTTATTTATTGTTCCACGGTGTTGCTTTGAATCCCTTCACTGCTGCTCTACTCAGAACCAATACTTATAACATCACCGTAACATATTACTTCAATACAAATGGCAATGGAAAAACAACATTTATCATTTATGCATCTAGCAGATGCTATTACCCAAAAGCGACTTTTATACATTTATTGTCAGTATGTCAAAATTAGCTTTTTTGTGAAAAACATCAAATACTTTTTTGTTTTTACTATTTGTGTGTTTTTTGTGACCATTTGTGGATGTATTTTTTTCTCCTCTTTACTGCAAATTACAGCAAAAAATAAATAAGTTGAGTGTTTTAACCACGTAAAGACACTAATAAAACAAGATGACATTACTTGAACCTCAGGAAAGCCGAGCGCATAGATTTTCAGTTAGCCATGAAAAAAAAAATATATATCAGATAAAATCAATTTAAATATATGCACTGTATTACACATGCATGATATTTGAATTAGTGACTGAGATTAGGGAGTGCTTGTTGCTTGCTTTCTGTAGCTTATATAACTGCTTCTATAAAGGACCAATGGCCACATATACACTGGAGAGTAGACAGTAAAGCTTATTTAATTTTGTTATTTTCATTTATGAAGAATTATAAGCGTGTAGTTTATGCACATTTATTCACAAGATGCTGGCAGAAGTTTGTATTATTTACAGCAAGGATGCACTTCTGTTACGCTGCTTGTCTATTTTTCTCTAAACCACCACACAGCTATTATTTCAGTCAAAATTGAGATGCATGCATCATCTGAAAACTGCATAAATGAGATTTCCGTTGATGTATTGTTATGATAGGACAATATTTAGCTCAGATAAAACTATTTGAAAATGTGGAATCTGAGGTTGCAAAAAAAAATCAAATAGTTTTCCAATAACTGTTGTTATTTTCATATAACTTGAAAAATACAAATCTTGTGTTTTATTAAGAAAAACAATTATTTTAATATTGCATATTTTAATTTTCGTTTTGAATGCATGGTAAACACTGGTAAATTGTACCAAAAATCACATTTAAAAATATACACTTTTTGATAAAACAAAAATAATCTGAATTGTGTATTTAGTCCATCCATCTCATAGCAGCCTAGCAACATTTCATAATCAGTAGAAGTGAAATCTTACTGTAGTCTTCAAATCTGCGTACGGTCTTGTTTTAAAACGCCTTTAGAGATGAGGTTTGTTCCCATCAGTAATGACTCATTAAGCTTTTATTTTTCACTTGTGATCTTTACAACACACAGTACGTTGCACAATTCACGGCACACTCGTATTATGCATGTTTGGCGCCACCTATGTGTGTATTATTGACACGTTAACGTCTAGACCCTGAATATAAGACTGCGTTTACAAGAACAAAACATCTTATATTTGGGTCAACACAGCAGTTTT
>CM049799.1:34440973-34448473 GCA_027422405.1 Ptychobarbus kaznakovi | reverse complement strand
GATGTTAAATCCTATTGGAAAAATGCCCAAAATACACTACAAAAAGGAAGTTTGTAATGGTTTTACTGGAAAAAGCTAATGGTTTATAATGGTATTTTAATGGAAACCATTGGAATTTCTGTGATGGTTTCTATTGGGCGTCTATTGTTTATTTTAGCAGGGCAGTTATGCTTTATTTCAGCGGCAAATGATTACAGCGTTTCACTAGATTTTGAGGCATGTTTTTGTAAACGTATTCACTGAAGCTGAAGTTTATCTTCAAAATAAAAGCTCGACTGCTGAGTACATCAAAATAAAAGCTTAAAGGGTCACTCCACCCCAAAACAAATTTTTTGTCATTAATCTCTTACCCCCGTGTCGTTGCAAACCCGTAAAAGCTTCGTTCGTCTTCAGAACACACTAAGATATTTAGGATGAAAACCGGGAGGTTTTTGACGGTCCATTGACAGTTCATCTCCTCCTCGCTCTTTTCGTTCAAATGAAAGCATAAACAAACGTAGAAGACGTATCCGTGTGGCGCGGGTGATACAGAACATCGTACGCAGTTCGCGTCAAGCGTATATTCTCCAAAATGGCGCTACGCTGACTCGTCAAAGACGAATAGTTGAATAAAGTCGTTATTTTATCGTACAAAACGTATTCTCGTAGCTTCATAACATTGCAGTTGAACCGCAGATGGACTATTTTGATGATGTCTTTCATACTTTTCTGGACCTTGACAGTGTTAATTACTTGGCAGTCAATGGGAGCGTCACAAGCCTCCCGGTTATCATCTTAAATTGTGTTCTGAATACGAACAAAGCTTTTACGGGTTTGGAACGACACGGGGGTGCGAGTATCCCTTTAAAAGTGCATTATTAATGGCAGACAGCTAGGGGTTTAAATGCAGTCTAAAAATATCTCTTTCAAGTGTAGAAATTAGAAAAGCAGTATTGCATCTCCACTACTGTAGTGTAAAGCAAAAATAAATATCCATTTTCATTTATTTTACAGTGCAACTGTTTTACAATATATGGCTATTGCTGGCATTATTATTATTATTATTGTTATATTCTAATGTGTTGGGTTTCCTAAATCACCAGAGTGAGTGTAAGTGCATTTTTTAACTCTCAAAGTACACTAGATAGAATAATTTAACTTTAAAATGTACAAAATTGTTTGTTTTTTTTTCAATTCTTCATTTGCCTTTTTTTTTCAGCATTGCAATAAATATCGTATTGAGGACTTCATATTGCAATATTATCGAATTGTGAGATTTTGATATTGACAGTCTTTAATGTCACCTGGTCTTCACATGAAACTGTTATCCATTATTTCTGGACGCTGTGTATAAAATGCTTAGTAGAATATGGTAAGGGTTAGCTGAGCCCCATCATCAGACTATTGGAGATGCTCTGTTTGAGTCATCTGTCATGTGTCACTTATTAGGATGCATGACGCGGTGCTTCTGTGAGCGTGTGGTGCTGCAGACGTACCCAGTATGAGGTGATCGTGCTCGCTGTCGTACTCGGAGCTGGAGCTGGACTGGGGACTGTGGAGTCTCTTGCGGGACGAGGTGAGCTGCGGAGGGCCTATTGGACTGGACCTCAGCACCCCCGGCCCATGCAGCGCCTCTCGGTTCTTAGGGGGTCGACCCGGGCGCTTGGGAGGCCCGGCGGCTTTAGGGTTCTTCTTGGAGAAGAGGACAGAGGTACGCCGGCCGACCTCAGGGGCCAGAGCAGAAGATGATGTGCTCAGATCTAGAGAGAGAGAGAAAAGCCTATGTGTGAGCCTGGAGCACAAAACCAGTCATAAGCAGCACAGGTATATTTGTAGAAATAGCCAACAATATGGGTCATTAGGATATTAAGATCATGTTCCATGAAGATATCTCCTACCATAAATATATAAAAACATAATTTTTGATTATTAATATGCATTGCTAAGGACTTCATTTGAACAACTTTAAAGATGATTTTCTCAATATTTAAGATTTTTTTGCACCCTCAGATTCCAGATTTTCAAATATTGTCCGATCATAACAAACCATACATCAATGGAAATATCATTTATTCAGCTTTCAGATGATGCATACATCTCAATTTAAAATAAAATGACTCTTATGACTGGTTTTGTGCTCCAGGGTCACTTGTGTGTCCATTAAAAATAATCAGTTTTTGAGGATGACTGAATTAAAATGAAAAATACTAAGACAGTAAACAGTGTGGTCTGTGTGTGGTACGAAGAGTCAAATTATGTAATGCATTAAAGTTTTATAGTAGCAGATATGCCGTTTTTTATTTTCTTTTAGTTATCGATGTGGACCAACAGTAACTCGTGTCTCTTCAACACAAATCAGCTTTTTGTTGTCAATTATATTATTTAATTAATTGTGAGCCTCTCTGTGAAATCCAGGCTTAAGTCTCAAAATCTAATTATGAGATAACGGTTTGATTTCAACCATTAATTTCACTATGATTTCAATCTTTGACATGACTTGGTCAATATTAAAGATATCAAGGTGACATTTTCACAATGTTATGAAGTATGATTTTATGTGGAAAACAGTAAATCACAAAATAACGACTTTAGCTGGGTTTTCACAGTCAGGGTCACAATTGCTACAGTTTAATGGAAGCATCCTTAATTTACAAAGAAATAACACTATCAGATTTAAAACGGGTTCAATTCAAATGTATAGTTTTGTAAACTAACAGCATGACACTTCGTGTTATCTGGGGTTGGTTCAAAGCTGATTTCTGACCTTTCCCACCGATCTCGTGACTGCTGCTCTCTTCTTCATCGTGCCGGTTTCCCCCCGATCCGTGATGACCGAGGACCGAGCTGCGCTCCAGAGACAGGCCCGACTCGAGGCTGTCCATGCCACAGATGCCCTCGCGCTGGTGGCCCAGCTTCCGCTTCAGCACCATCATCTCTTTCTTCAGGGCTTTAGCTCGCCGCGACTGACCGATGCTGTGCTTCCTGGACATGACCTCGATGTAGAGCGCCTCCAGGATCTGCATCTGCTCCTCTACGGGCAAACGCCGCCGATTCTCCACCAGGAAATCTGTCCACAACAGAACACTCACTTTACATGTAAAAAGGTGCAAACATGACCTGAAACCTTCATTAGTCTTTTCAGAAAACCGTCAGTGAAGCGCACAGCTTAACCCAGGCCAATGTTCACATCATCGTTCAGACGCGGACCTGTTTTAGGCTTCTCCTTATTTTATTATTTTAGACATTCATCAATTAGTGATGAAAAAAACGTTGTGGAAACAACACGGGTCCGTGCCGCGACTAGACGGTGTTTAGTGTCCCGCAGCAGCTGAAAAGTTCTGCGTTCAAACGCACGCAATCGACTAAAGCTTATCACAAAGCCCTAGCAAAAGTAATGACCATAAATGTGTCCGGGGGGGAAATAGATATTTGGATTATTTACTAATAAACTCGTGTTTTCTGTGTCAGTGTCGCAAAGATGAAGTTGCCGATCCTGACTCACCGTCTCCTCATTAGACGCACCTTTAGAGAGAACTGCATCTTTATCGATTACTATTATGATTATAATAAAAGAGTTCTTGTTTTAGATTTGTTTTATTTCATTAAGCAGTAATTTAAAGCTTTCTATAGATATATTCATCATGTCTGTGAGGCATGTATTCGCTGAGCTTCGAGTGTTCAAGACGAGACGGCAGAAAGCGTATCATGTTTGTTTTCTTTATTTTATAAAAGCACAACGTTTTGTTGATATTGTGAGTGCACACAAATAAAAGTAGACCCTTTACCTTTCCGAACGATGTATTACTCTTACTTTAAAGAGGAAAAATTATGGTGTATCCACTGAAATAAATGCAAGTGATTGTGCTGGCATCCTTCAAAGTGTGCTTTAGCTTCTACTCTCCGCCCAAACTATTGGATAAAGCGCACATTTATCTAGGTTTAAAGTTTACACATTGTTATATGCTAGAACTGTTTCATATCTATAGATTTTATTTCAGGCAAGTCGTGATGATTTGAGGAGGCTAAATTGATCAAACATAGGCTAGCATTAGCTCATTGTCTGCCGCTGGCCGCTTGGTCGTTACTTTAAAAAAAAAATAATATATTTGATGAACAAAAATGCGCCAAACGGTTTTCTAAATTAACTTACAAAAAAACTAAACTAAATATAATCACTTTGCCATTACATTGAACACTGAAGTATTTTAATAGCTGAAACAGCAGTATAAGATGTTTTGGGAGATGGGCTCGGGTCGGTGGTTCTGATAAGCTGTCGGACTCGGGCCTAGATTTGAGGCCCGTGCAGGGCTCTACTTTGGAGAACCACTAGACTGATCATCTCATTCATTAATTTTCTGAGGTCTACAATATCTGCAATCCTATTAGGGGTACTAAAGTAGTTCAACTTTATGTCAAAACTACGACTGTGTATGATTTTAATTGTTGGGGCTGGACTAGGTACGTCATCGATTAATCGACGATCGAGATGTAATCAACTAAAGCTATCAACGGTTTAATTCTGGGTTAGATCTTGGAGTAAAAAATTAAATAATGTGCAAATTACGTGATCAAAACTTTACAAGTACATTGAAATAGAAACAATGCACAGTCCTTCAACATGAATAGAAATTTAGTAACGAAGTCATGTTTAATTGTAACCTACTCTGTGCTTTGGAAATGAGCATGACATATAATTAATTCCTACAACCTGTTAATTCGTTCCTATGACTTATAAACTTGCGGCCATGGTCCATGTTTTATTAATTTGGGAATTAATTAAGTCGTAGAAATGAATTCTTAATTCACGGCCCTATTACACATTGCAGCCTTAAAAATAGTTTTGTTTTTTAACGGCAAAGTGGTTATATTTATTTATAGTTAATTTATAAATACGTTTGGAACATTTTTTGTTTGTTAATTTTTAATTTTTTTTTGTTCAGCGGCAGACATTGAGTTGAAATGTTTGATCAATTTAGCCTTCTCAAATCATCACGGCTTGCCTAAAATAAAATCTATAGATATAAAATGCTTCAAGCATTTCGCAATATTAGTTTAAACATTTAAGCTAGATAAATATGTGATATTAGATGCATATCAATAGTTTGCGCGGAGAGTGGAAGCTGAAGCGTGCATTGCAGGACATGGAGGCGCCGGCGCAATCACTAGCATGTTTTTCTAAATAACAGTGGAAACAACATAAAATACGCCGTCATTTTTGCTCCTAAATGTAAGAGTAATACATCATTCGACACTGTAAATGCTCTACTTTTATTCGTGTGCACACACAATGTCAATAAAATGTTGTGCTTTTATAAAATAAAGAAAACAATCAGGATGTGCTACCATCAGTGGGACGGGACACAGGGTTTGGGCGGCGGGGGGCATTCATATATTGACTAGATTATTACCTGAAGCTCCTTTATGGCTAACTAGGGATGTAACGATTACCGGTTTGACGATAAATCATGCAAAAATTCCCAACGGTCAGCATTACCGTTTCTTTTTTTAATTATCATTAAAACCGTATTAGATTACCACGATTTAAACAACTCACTATAAATAAATACTGTCCAGCATAAAGCAGGGTTTTAAGTAACAGTCTCACGTACGCCTGTAGTTTGGAAAAAATTAGGGCGTAAAAGCTGAGAGGTTTTATAAGAGTCCTGAGGAAATTATACTATTAATTAAATGAATGTATCGTTGCAGGTTCTGACTGTCTTCAGAAACGATTTGATGGCATTTTGATTTCATCTTCGCTCCATGTAATACCCAAAAGAAGTATTTTAATCACAATACTGCTTTGTGCATGGAGTTCACAGGAAACAGCTGTATTCAGCTTTGCTATAAGCGCCACCTAGTGTCAGAGACTGGATTTACAGAGCCTTATATTTACATTCAGCCTGTGTGCGGTTTCTGTCAAGCCAAAAATGGACCACATTTGCATGCCCCGCTTTAAATTTTGACCGGTTGATGAAAGTTGGTGGGGGGACTTTGGCCAGGACACACCCCTACTCTTTAGGAGAAGTCCCATGGGATTTTTAATGACCACAGAGAGTCAGGACCTCGGTTTAACGTCTCATCCGAAAGAAAGACGGTGCTTGTTGACAGTATAATGTCCCCGTTACTACACTGGGGTGTTAGGACCCACACAGACCACAGGGTCTCATTAACACCTCTTCCAGCAGCAACCTAGTTTTCCCAGGAGTCTCCCATCCAGGTACTGACCAGCTCAACCCTGCTTAGCTCCAGTGGGAACCAGTCTTGGACTGCAGGGTGATATGGCTGCCGGCTTATGTTTTAAAATACAACAACGAGCTGCATTAAACCATTTAAAAAGGTGCATTCTGCTGTCTCCGTGATAGGGTATGAAACAGCCAACACGTATAATGATCCCAAACATAACCACAGTGCGCGGTCTTCATTTTATAATCCCGCTACTAGTCTTTTATTTTGATTAAAAGCCTCCTCGAGTGAGGAAGCTGGTGTTTTGATGCACTGCAACAGATGCATTTTGCAGTATTAAGGTTAACGATCATTCGATTAACTGATTGTTAATTTAAACGATGATCAAGGAAAATTGACATCCCTAGGCTGGACACAAGCATTTAATATGCCAAGAATACTAAGTTAAATGCTAGTGTAATTCTCCGTTAGATAACATACTCACCGTCATCAATGAGTGATGCGGATCTCTCTCGTTGGTGCGGTGAATCCGGGCTTGGCTCTCGAGGAAGATGCATGCCCGTCTCGTAATCGAATCCGACTCGCTCTGCCTGTCTGCGAGCTTGCCGTAAAACAGCGCCACCTGCTTCTCGCAATCGTAGCGCAGCACGGTAGAAAACAGTGTCTTTGGCGTTGTACTTCAGACAGTTGTTGACGATCAACAGAAAGTCCCCCTCGAAAGCTTCGAAGCTGAGATAGTGATGCGTCTCTAAACACTTCCACATGGTTTGGAAATCCATCGGCCGCTCGATGTGGTCCAGGTAATCTGGGACCTGGAGAAGACACAACACAAGGGTTATATCGGAAGTATTTAGAGAACGGCATTCAATTTAACTCGATTCAAGTGTACTGTGTACATCTCCTACCATAAATATATAAAAACTTAATTATTGATTAGTAATATGCATTGCTAAGAACTTCATTTGAACAACTTTAAAGATGATTTTCTCAATATTTAGATTTTTTTGCACCCTTTCAAATATTGTCCTAATCATAATAAACCATACATCAATGGAAAGATGATTCATTCAGCTTTCAGATGATGCATACATCTCAATTTAAAAACAATATTGTGCTCCAGGGTAACTTATATAGTTGTAGCTTATCAGTGTCAAGTTGATGTCCATAGGACAGAAATGTACAGTAAAATGTAATGCAGTTAGTTAATGACATGTAATCAAACACTATTAACGGCAATGATTATATGCTGCGATTGAAGTCGATTGGTAGTTTTGCATGTTGTTTGAGTGCTGGCATCATCTGAGGTCCTCTGAAGGGATGATAATTCAGGCATCGGTG
>CM049799.1:34435973-34438473 GCA_027422405.1 Ptychobarbus kaznakovi | reverse complement strand
TGGTGTGTGTGTGTATGTGGTGTGTGTTTGTGTGAGTGTGTGCATGTGTATATGTGTGTGCGTGCGTGTATATGTGTGTATGTGAGTGAGTAAGTATGAGGGTGTGTTTTTTTGTGTGGTGTGTGTGAGTGTGTGTTTGTGTGAGTGTGTGTTTTTTTGTGTGTGTGTGTGTGCACGTGTGTATGTGTGTGCGCGCGTGTATATGTGTGTGTGTGTGAGTAAGTATGAGGGTGTGTGTTTTTTTGTGTGGTGTGTGTGTGTGTGTGTGTGTGTGTGCACGTGTATATGTGTGTGCGCGCGTATATGTGTGTGTGTGCATGTGTGTCCGTGTGTGCATGTGTGTGTGTGTGTGTGTGTGTGTGTGTGTGTGTGTGTTATATGTGTGTGTGTGTGTGTATATATATGTGTGTGTGTGTGTGTGTGTATATATGTGTGTGTGTGTGTCAGTAAGCAGCACATTAATGTAGAACAGTAATTGAAGGCTCTAATGCACACCAGTATAGTTGTGTGTATAGTTAGCTAGACGACGTATGATGCTGTGTAACACTACAGTAGTGCTCTATCGTTTCTTATGGGTAGGTGAAGGGGTATAACACAGAATTACAGTCTCTATCTTGAGTTTCTCTCTCTTGCGGATGAGCTCCACCAGCAGCCGTGCTCGTTCCAGGTCGTGCCGGAGTCTCTGCCATGCTTTCAGCTGCTCCTTCAGCATCAAGTGTTTCTCCAGGCCGTCCCTCTGCTGTTCAAACACACAAACACAGCGTCAGTGAGAAGCTCCCGCCGGTGTCTCTCCGGTGAATCGTGCCGAGTACAGACCGTGGCGGGCAGCGGCTCAGCGTTGCGCTGGGACTGCAGGTGCGTCTGGAGACGCCGCAGGAGAGGAACGCCGTTACGGCTCTGTCTCTTCAGCGTCCAGTAGCTGTGAAGCCTCTGCATGAACTGACTCTTCCTCTGCACCGTCAGGTTACTGGTGATCTTACTCAGCCTACAGCAGGAGACACCACACGCTCGGTCACACTAGGCCAATATTTGACAGAGCCCCCCCCCATGTCCAGCTGGTGGCGAGAGCGCGTTATCATCAGAACAACAATACAAGTCTTTAGCCATGCGTATGAAGCGAGTACCCAGTTTAAGAGCGCCAAAACGGTATTAAAATGCATCTGTACGGTTCATTCGTCAACTGAACACAGCATCTATTGGGATTTAATAATCCATACTGGTTCATAAAAGTGATAATCTATTAAAACTCTTCGCCCAGTTCAAGCATATGTTGTTGTTTATAGTGTCCTCCGCTGTTGAACATGAAAAGTGACGTCATCTGTTCTCATCATAAATACATAAACCGATCAGGTCCGTTATTAAAAATGAGATCAAAAATACAAGCAATTAAATGAGTTATTATAACAAAAATATAAAAAATGACGGGTAATAAGTCTAACGATCTGAACATTACATTACGTTCAAAAGTTTGGGGAACACTTATTCACTATTTTCCCCCTAATTAATATTTAGTAAGGTAGTCGTTCCGAGTTTAGGATTAGGGATGTAGAATAAGGCATTAATAAGTGCTAATTAGAACTAATATTAGAGTAATATGCATGCTAATAAGCAACTAGTTAAGAGTTCCTAAAATAAAGTGTTACCGAAGTCTCTTACGCTCAACAAGGCTGTATCTGTTTGATAAAAAATTTAATTTTGTGAAATATTATTATTTAAAAATAACAGTTTTCTATTTTAATATACTTTAAACTGTAATTTATTTATGTGATCAAAGCTGTATTTTCAGCATCATTACTGCAGTCTTCAGCGTCACATGATCTTCAGAAATCATAATAATATGCTGATTTATTATCAATGTTGAAACTTAATATTTTTTGGAGCCTATGATACTTTTTTCCAGATTATTTGATAAAAAAATAAAATCAAAAAAAGTGTTTTCAAAATAGACATTTTGTGTCACAATAAACACTACTTTTCAAAAGTTTGGGACTACTTTCTTTAATTAATACTTTTATTCAGGAAGGATGTTTTAAATGGATACAAAAAAATTAAAATAAAGACTTGCATTGTTACAAAAAAATTATATTTTGAATAATTACTGTCCTTTTTAACAAAGATTAAAAACAAAAACTATCACAAGTTACAAAAAAATATTAAGTTTAAATATTGATAATAAATCAGCATATTATTATGATTTCTGAAGACTGCAGTAATGATGCTGATAATACAGCGCTTCGTCACAGAAATAAATTACACTTTAAAGTACATTAAATTAGAAAACTGTTATTTTAAATAACAATAATATTTCACAAAATGACACTTTTTCTGTATTTCTGATCAAATAAATGCAGCATAAGAGACTTAAAACATTAAAAACATTAATCCTCTGGTTTCACAGACAAGGCTTAAGTCGAAAATGCAAATCTGAGCGGTTTTAACAAATAAACTTGCGCTGACTGATCTCAAAATATATCAGTGGAGTTGTTTTGTCTCAAGATGC
>CM049799.1:34348473-34430973 GCA_027422405.1 Ptychobarbus kaznakovi | reverse complement strand
AAAATGGCCTCATAATAGCTTGCATTCTTGCTTGCATTGTTTATGTACTTTTTGACTGTAATTGCGTATCTGAAAAAAACACTATAAAGTGTTTTTCATAGATAACAGCAATAATTATATTATAGCATTAGAAATAGCCTACTACTGTTACTAAAGAGCTTACGCATTTGGACTAACCAATACAGAAAGATAAAACATGATTTTGGTAATCACCAATGCTGTTAGTTTAGAGCAGCAGTGGCACAAACCTTACATACTGTGTTTTAATAAATGTGTTAAGCATTGTATATGTGAATATAGTTTAAATTAGGACTGAACGAAAAAAGGTTAAAATATGTCAAATAACTTGGATGCCCCAATATTAAATATGTTAAATAAATGAAATGGTCACCAAACAGAATAAATTATTATTATAAAACATTACACTAATCTACACTATTTTAATGTTTCTGTGGGACAATGTGAGAGACACCTATCAAATTCAATTGATTATTTCATTAAAATATTATAATATGATATTATGATAGCATTATATGATGATAGAGCTTTATAATAACCATGTATGAATGGATATTTGTCATGTTGTCTGAACTTAGGACTGGTGTGGGGTGCTTAAGATATTGTTTGTCATTTAGTGTTTCTATAAAAAAGGGGGAAAACAAAAACCTACAAAAATACTGATAAGATGACAAAACTACCATGAGTTCTAATATTAATAACCATATAAAACGCACTAAGGATTATTGAGCTGCTGGGTTCATGAATATTAATCAGGTCATCTGCATTCGCTCGAACTGATTCGCTGAAATCAAAACAGAGACGATGATAGGTGAGCACCGGCCAATGAGATTGCCGTTTGCACATTAGCTCCACCCACTACAGGAGAACCCGGCATTTCTTATAAGCTGAAGACTTCCAAACGAACTCCGTTATTTTGACAGGATAGTACAACAAATGATATCGTTTACATGTAGCGCGTCAATTCCTCATGTTATGAAAGACCCGCGGACACGAAAACAACCCGCGCCAAACTGCGGACTTGGCAACATAGCAGCGTGCCAACATGATGCTTTCTCTGAAGACTGCTTAGATGTGTTTGACTTGAAGCAGCGCTGCTAGACCGATCGCTGTGTGTAATCAAAGTACCGCGAGAGCTATAAGAGAGCGGACGTCTCCTAATGCTTTCTCTCGCCGTACTTAGATGTCATACAATCGTTATACATTACTCTTAAAAATGTAAATAATAAAGATAATAAAGTGTGAGAGGAATGTTCTGCAGGAACACACGTTCACTTTTATCACAGTCATGTCTTACTGTCATTTCTTTATCCTGTAAAAGGCGGTTATGGAGCATCTCATTTATATTCAGACAATTACATGCTGTTATCCCTTTAAAGTTCCTACTCTCATAAAATATACACACTGCATTTTGAATTTTAAACCTTAAATTAACTTTCAACAACAGATAATTCAGTGCAATGGATATGTTTGCGGACGCAATAGACGGATATGTTTTGAGGACGCACACGCATGTGTCACAGCGCCTGACAGGGCAAGCCTTTACACTAATGCATTAACTTAAAGCTCAACATAAAGAATTATCATGCTGTGAACAGCTTGGATCACGTACTTCTCCCGCTGCATCTCATTCTGTTTCCTCCACTATTTTTAGATGCATTTTGTCCATAGAAATGCGTTATTCAGTGTAATTTGAGCAACCGTTGGCTGAAGCTGGACGTGCACTGTGGGCGGACCCGACTAATCGATAATGAGAATCGTTGTCGATGATTTTCATTATCGATAATAATCGATTTTATCAATTAGTTGTTGCAGCCCTAGTTTTGACAATAGAAAATCAGCACTGTTTTACTTACACCGCTTCAGATGTGAAAACATTTAAAGTGCTGATATTATGGTTCATATTTTGGTTTTGGGATTGACGTGCATGCACGGTCAAAAAACACTTTTATTGTCTTATACTATGCATTTATTTTTCCCTTACTTGCTCAATGATTGATTTTTCAAGCTCCTCCTCTGCGTGACGCTAGTTTGCACTGATTGGTCGATTTAATTTAAAGCAGTGTTTGTGAGCGCAGTGTTACTTTGTGTGCAGCAAAAGCGCCACCTAGTGGCAAAGAATGAATCTAACCAACAAGTGGGCGGGGATATGCTAATGTCTGATGATGATGTAAAAACGACTCGTTTCAAAGATTCAGAGTAGACTCGTTCTTCTGCGATATCTTTATACACGGAGCACACGGATGTTTTCATTCACTTACTCACTTTTAAAAATCCATAATAGGGGCACTTTAACAACACCCTATTCGTGTCCATGTAAACACTATGCTAGGGTGCCGAAGCTTGATTTAGAAAGCACTCGCCTTGTTGTGACTCTCAAAGTAGGACTCCTTCTCCAGTCGATCCATCAGATACTCAAAGACCTCCTGAGGGATGGGCACCACCCCGTCAGCGCGACGCTTATCATTCATGATGTCCAGCCAGATGTAGTCTTCCTCGTCTATATCGTACTCCACCTCCTCATCCAGCTCCTCAGAAGACTTATCGATGTACCTGAGCGGAGGTGAAGGAGACTATGGGTGAGGAGTAGACTCAAATGAACCCTACATGTCTTCTACGGTCAACAGAGAGAATTAGATTAACCTCCAGAGTACGTGCGTGATATATATCATCCGCGATAATATCGTAATCGTTGTTTTAATGATGTTATCGAGCATTTTGCGCACATAGAGTGCATGATTCAGTATTAAAACACATTACAAATTCAACAAACGGGGGGGGGGGGGCAGAAAACTGATACACCACTTCACATCAGAGGTGTTGCGATATACCGGTATTGACAATAACCGTGATATTAAAAGCTACAATTATCGATATCGTGTTGATTTAGTGCGTGACGATATTCCAGTATTGGTGACCCTTATGATAACACCACATGTAAATACTCCTGCGCAAGTACCTGGTTGACCTCCAGGTGGCAGTATTGCGCTTTAACACTGACACACGTCACACAAGACAACGACGCAACGCGCGCAGCTACTCCGAGAAGAGCCGTGTTCATCAGAGTAAGTTAATATTTTACTAGTCATAGAATGGGAAAAGTTACATTAACCCATTAACAGAGGGTTATTATTTTAATAAGTACCGCGTTTTCATTACTCCTCTTATTTTTGTATCTGTAAATCAATACGACCTGTGCGTAGTAACACGTTATTTCTTTGTTCAAATCTGTAACGTGATTAAAACTGATCTTGGAAAATGCACTTAATGCCTCATCTGCGCTCGTTCTAGACGCACATTAAAACTTAATTAGCAGCTCTTACTGCACTACTTCAGTGGTGCCGCTGCAACAAAGAGCTTAAAATACCAGTTTAGATGTTATTGCAACACTTTACAATAAGATTCATTAGTTAATTACATTGGTTAACATCAAATAACAATGAACAGTACTTACACATCATTTATTAATCATTAGTATAGCATTTACTAATGCATTATTAAAATCACAAGTTGTTTTGTAAACATTAATGCACGAACATGAACAAATGTGTGGTTATTAATATAAAAACAGATTAATAAATTGTGTAATAAATGCATTGTTAGTTAACGCATTGACGTTAACAAATGACATCTTATTGTAAAGTGTTATTGTTAATATTCATTTGTCGTATGGTTGACAATATTTCATACAGTTTATCAGCATCCTTATGTTCGTTGGGTGAAGAAAAACTCAAACAATGTAAAAAATAATTTGACTGCAATTATGTGTGTGTGATTAAACACAATCAAGCCAGTCAACCACTCTTTAAATAAGAGATTCATTGTGCGGTGCAGAGCTCATGCCTTCTGTTCACAACACATTCACAATTTTAATAAAACTTGTATTGTTCATGCTGCTAGTGTTTCTGGATGGACAGCCGTATGTTTCATGCTGGACTGGACTGCAAACTAACAGAGCGGCCACTTATTCTACCAAACACCTTTCTTTTACATCTTAATGTGCTTTTATTTGTGTTCTTATGCAGGAAGACTGTGCTTTTTGTTTTTATAATTGGTGCCTTATATAAAAATATGATTTTAAATGTTAATTTAGTAAACAACTAAACTGTGAACATGCATAGATTATTCTTAAATATGTTGATTTTGCAAATGTAGACTGTTACAGTATCTGTCCTATCTAGATCATGTATTTTTCCATGGGGGGGGGGGCATTTTTTCCATATATATTTTTTATTTATTTAATTTTTTGAGAGTTAAATATGCATTCTTGTGAAACGTCATCGCCCAAAACCCGCGTGATTTTCTAATTATTTCTGTTATAGTGTCATGAAACGTAGTTTTAAGAGCTTTTCGTTCCGAATCATGTGCCCATGTTATATGCTGTTATCAGAAATGTTGTGTATACATGTATAAAGCGGCTTGAGGTCTCTAAAAATGACATGATTGTGATCTTAGACAAGAGCACTGTTTGGTATACCTCTGCACTTTGGAGGCACTGGAGAAAGTGCTTAAATGGATATTATATGTACATTTTTGTATGTTATTTGTTGTTCAAGCTGTATGCTGTTTGTTTATTTTATGGAGCTTATTGAGTCTGAAATAAAGATATCATCAATGTAGTTGTTTAAAACTCAAATCTGCGGTTTATTGATAAAGATAGCACATATTTGGTCTGCTGATTTCTCACGTATCCGCCTCGGGCAGCCTTACCACTGACGTCTCTGTAAATGATTAAACATGAGGCCATTCGTTTTGGGTATATTTAACAGGCATGAATCTGTTATTTGTTCCTTCTCATATCGTTTTGACTGAGCACGAAGTATAACTTTATATTTATTTTGAACTTTACCATAGTACAGTGCTGACTTTGTTGCATGCGTTGTTTGCTTTTGTCTTTATTTCCTCTTATATAACTTCTATAATAGCTATTATTGGCCATTAGAACTGACTTCTCGTCGATGGCTACTTCAAGTAAAGTACTGTTGGCGGTGGAAACGCAGGGTGTTCGGTCCCGAACCGTACTGTACTGAGTCTGACCCGTACATTAGACATCGTTTAGTGCAGATTTCGTCTCATATGTGAGTGCTTTACTCATTGTAGAGAGTTGTTATGAACAACACACACACACACACAGAGATATGTGTCCAGCAGAGCTGTACCTGTAGTAAGACATGGGTCGAGGGGGGGCGTCCGGTCTCTCCTGATCCAGCTCTCGAAACACCACCTCTGGCAGCTTGACCGGCGGGTTCATGTGATGGTGCGAGCTGCTGTCTTTCTTCTTGTCTTTGCTCTTGTGCTTTCCCGTTTTCTGCGGCCCTTTCTCCCCGTTGGCTGTGGAACCGTCCGACCGGTCCTTGCCGATTCCCCCGGCGTCGCCGTTGCAGGCCGTCCCTGTCGACGGGGGGTCCTCCGTGCCGCTGTCCTCCTCCGAAAGCACGTCCAGGTTCTGGAAGATGCTGATGCGGTGGACCCGGCCGCGGATCTCCAGCTCCACCATGCGCTGGGCTTCGGCGTAGGTCATGCTCTCTCTGACGGGTGAGTGCGAGCGTTCGGCGGGGCTGCCCGGCGGCGCCGTGACCCCTGAACCTGTGCTGGAGTCGGGGGCCGGAGACAGAGCGGCCCGCGGCGGCCGGCCCTTGCGCTTCTTCTGAGGCGAGCCCTGGACCGGAGGCGGGTTGTCGTGGTCATAGTGATAGAGGTGGTACTCGATGCCGCTGTAGCTCTTGTACACCTTGCGGCAGCTCTCCACCGGACACTCGTAGGGCGGCTTGGTCGCACGCAGGTTGTGGCAGAACGTCTTCACGTCAAAGTCCAGCCCCATCCCGACAGGACCGGCTTACATCTGTGAGGACGACAACGAGGAGTGCACCAATCAACAGATTTAATTGGACAGCACCCAATTGAATTGCTCCACAAATTAATACTATTTCAGTAACACTTTATTCTGATAGACCGTCTACTAACAGTAACTACATGTCATTAGTAGACTTAATATCTTAATTGTGATGGATCCACAACATTACAGGTATTTTAGTGCCCTAAACCTACCCTACTGAGAGCTAGTAGACATGTGTTTCATACTTATACTTAAATAACTGACTGGACAAGTAAAGATGGCACGTTTTGACACTGAGATATGAATGGATAGCACTGTATACAAACGTACTATACCATGTTTTAACTTGTAAGCAGTTGGTTTTAACCACAATTTGGCTATTAAACTGTAAGAAGGACGAAGAGAAGCCTTGAAGTGATTTTCCTCCATTATATCACGATGTTTTGTTCATTTGAGCGCAGTTATAAATCACCACAGATGACACCACAGCCAAAGACCGCATCTGTTTACCATGTTTACATGCACTGAGATACATTATATGACGCTTTATGCAGCTATGTGCTAGTGTTAGCATCGCACTGGTACTGTATGATTAGCGTATAGACATGCTACTCGAAACAAACAATACTGTAGCATTAGCATGGTAACTTGTTTTATAGAAAAAACAAAACACCGCCGCTAGCAAGTGGTGTTTTAGGCAATGTTTGTATGATTTTACACGGGGGGTTGGGGGGGGGGGAGAAACCCGCTTTTGCTCACTTCAACTAAACACAAGAATTACAAAGTTTTTTTTTCTTAGAAAATTGCTTTAATATCTTAAAAAAAATATATGTCAGGTATTTACACTTATAAACAAATATTTTAAATATGAAAAATATATCTAATTTATTACACTTTTAATTAAACAGAATATTTTGTGTTAATAGTCAGATCTCTACTTACTACACTTAACGTACTACTCCAGAGTCCGCCTCAGATACCACGCTCACTCCGAGAACAAGAAATCACCCGAGATGAGTTTATAATTCAGATCAGACGGGTTTGAGCGCAATAACTGGGTCCTTTATGAATTCTGATCATCACACGCGCACTGAATAACACCAGGAACTCAAGCGATCGAACAAAGGGGCCAGCGCGCGATCCGTGTCTGCACATTCACCAATCCGACACACTGTAAAAATACGCACACAACAATATTTATCCTTCATGCGGTCTGTCAATCTAGATACTTGATAAAATCCAGTCCGGACTCTCCATACGTACTTGATGATTTTTGTTCTGCTACGCTTTATGACGAATCAGCCGTCGAGTGTGACGCGGTTGCCCGCAGTCTATGTAGTAGAAAAACAAACACCGCCGCACGTAATATTGCACAAGTGGTGTTTTAGCTGCAATGTTTGTTATGTTAATATACAGTATAAAGCACCTCGGCTTCACGGGGGGTTGGGGGGTGAGAAGGCTTTAGCAGCAGGCGACCTGTAGAGGGCCTAAATTGCTCACTTCAACTAAACACAAGAATAAAAAACATCATCTTTCTTAAATATGCAGTTTTTTTCTTAGAAAATTGCTTTATATCTTAAAAAAAATATGTTCCCAACATCCCATAGCGTATTTACACTTATCCTAAAGTGCAAACATTTTAAAATTATTTGAAAATATATATCTAATTTATCTAATGTCTATTTCTTTTTAATTAAACAGAATATTTTGTGTTAATATGTGTTAAACAGGTGTGCATAACAAATTCACAAATATAACCTAATTTTTTTACACTTATTCACTCTCCTACAGTCAGCTACAAGAGGTAAATTAGCTTAGAGAAGATTATTTAACAGTATAAACAGGTTATTATTATTTTTTATTGCACGGGGCGTGCTTGCATATATAATATGTGACGCTGGAACACAAAACCAGTCATAAGGGTCATTTTTTGGAGGGATTTGTATATTATATGAAACAGATAATATTTCCATTGATGTATGGTTTGTTATGATCGGACAATATTTGAAAATCTGGAATCTGAGGGTGCAAAAAAATCTACATATTGAGAAAATCATCTTTAAAGTTGTTCAAATGAAGTTCTTAGCAATGCATATTAATAATCAAAAAATAAGTTTTAATATATTTACGGTAGGAAATATCTTCATGGAACATGATTATAATATCTAATGATTTTTGGCATAAAAGAAAAATTTATAATTTTGACCCATACAATGTATTGTTGTCTATTGCTACAAATATACCTGTGCTTCTATACCTGGGCCATCTCTTCAGTTATATAAGAAATATTTTTCATTTTCTACATATTTCCCCGTCTCAGGTTCATAAAGCCTTGATAAGTCCTGATTGTAAAAAGTTGCCCCATATCCAATAGATCCTTACTTTTTTCAAAATATCTGCAGACTTAATAGCGAGACCTATTTTTAATTTAAGCTTAAGCAGTGGTCTGATACCAAATTCTTGGCTATTACTGAAAATAATATTTGATGTCAAACTCAATCAGGGTTTAGACAAGGACATAGTACTATAACTTCTGCAATGTCAGTCACTAATGATATAATAACGGCATCCGATGATAAAAAATCATGTGCTGCACTTTTTAATGATTTATCGAAAGTGTTTGATTCTGTGAATCGTGATCGTTTGTCGCAAAGGCTTAAATGTGTTTGTTTTAGTGTTGAGGTGGTTCTCTAATTATTTGACTGGAAGGACTCAATGTGTGTCCATAGATAAATTATGTTTCTGCTCCTTTAATAGTGAACAGTGTTGGGGGGGGTAACGCATTACAAGTAACGCGAGTTACGTAATAATATTACTTTTTTAAGTAACTAGTAAAGTAACGCATTACTTTTTATTTTACAGGAAATATCTGAGTTATTTTTCTCCATTTATTGACTGACAGTGCGCCGTGTGAACATGATCTTACTGTAGTTATAATCTAGACTAAATATGAATGTGTATTAATTCATCCCACTCGCAAAAAACAGATTCAGTATTCATCAAAATGAATTAAAACAGTGAAATGCAAACTCAGAATATGACGCAAACCTGCAATAATTAAATATGTTAAACAACACAAATATATCTAATCTCATTTTATTCACCGATGTGTTTGCTGCTGACCTTTGATGATCCAGTTCAACCATATTAATAAGCAAAAATTGTGCTTCATTGTTTTTTTTATTGCTGAAGAGTGTTGAACTTCTTCTGTACAGATGTGATTTACTCGTCCTTCAGCCTGAGGTTTATTCATTACACTTTTTGGTGTGAAAGGCTTTTATATTTGCTATAAATATAACTTCTTGTATTAAAAACAAACAATCAAGCCCTGCTCATATTTAAAAAGTAACGTGAAAGTAACGCAAAAGTAACGTAACGCATTACTTTCCATAAAAAGTAACTAAGTATCGTAATTAGTTACGTTTTTAGGGAGTAACGCAATATTGTAACACATTACTTTTACATACAGTTACTTAAAAGTAACTTTCCCCGAACACTGATAGTGAAGACAGGTGTTCCTCAAGGATCAATGTTGGGGCCGATTTTATTCTCTAACTATATAAATGAACTTGGTAAAGGAGTTGAGCCAGCAAATGTATACTTTTATGCAGATGATACTATCATACACTATGGGTCCATCTTTAAAAGTGGCAATGGACTCTTTACAGAATGCTTTTAATTCATTTCAGACTTCTCTTGGTAACTTAAAATTAGAATTAAATGTGAAAAATGATTTTACACAGTACAGATTATCATTAAATTATGTTATGATTCAAACTTTAAACGGTACACAGATTGAAATTGTTGCATCTTACAAATATCTTGGTATCTGGCTTGATGATAATCTGACTTACAGTTCTCACATCGATAGTCTTTTTAAAGATATTGAGACCAACATTAGGTTTTTATTTTCATTTTTCTTTTTTAAAAAAAAAATCTCCTTTATTGCTTGAGAACGTTTAGTAGAAAGTACTCTTCTTATCAGTATCGGACTATGGTGATGTAATTTATATGCATATGTTTTGTATAAAATGTGATGTAGTTTAGCATGCTGCTTTATGATTTGTTACTTGGTACAAGTGTCCGCACTCATCACTGTAATTTATATTAAATTACAAAATGGACTTCATTGTGCTTAAGGAGAAAAAAACATATGTTAATTTAGTGGGTAAATTACCACAGTATATTTAGTTTGTTGACACACTGTACAAATATTTATAATACCATATCAAAATATAAACTCTTACTTAAGATGCCGTTCTGCTTTTTCTAATTATGCTCCGCATGTATTGAATGAACTTCAAGGTACTTTACATATGGAATCTGTACCATATCTCACTATGTTTAAAAATATTATATATAGAACAGTGTTCATGTTTTAATAACGCCATTGTTTTTAGAAAATTGTGTTTTATGTTTGTTCATTGTGTGGTGATGTGTATTTTGTAAATTTGTCCTTTGCTGCCTATGACAGGTTTAAAAATATCTTACCTTCCTAAAGTCTGTTTATAGTTAATAAATAAAACAGCTATTTTCCTACCAACTGTTCATGTTTTAATAACAATGAATATATATTCATAAATGATGTCAGGTCTGCAGAAGTGTTGGAAATTTATTTTTGAAAATTGTTTTATTCCGCCTTGCCACCAGAGGTCGCCTTCTGTAGTTGTTCATTGTCACCCTGACTACATTTCCCATGGTGATTACAATCTTATTGTGTACGGTCCTGCTGGTGTGCCCGGGCTGGGGCCGTTTCAGAAAGGAGGTTGTACTCGGAATTTGAAATGAGGGAAACCTGGGTTTTGCTGGGAGGTTTTCAAACCCGGGAAAGCTAAATCAAAGCCCTTCAGAAGGAGATAACTTATACCAGGTAACTTACTGAACCCTGGTAGGTTTTCTTCGGAAGAGGTTTCTTCGGTCTCCTCTCCCTTTTTATATTAGCGAAGTTTAAATACCATATTCATTCATTATCAAAATTGATTTTCTTATGAGTATTGTTTGTCTTATCAAGTAAAATATATAAAAATGTCAAATTATATATGAAAAAATTATCTATATTACTATGTCTTCCTGATTTCCTTTTAAGTGCATAAGTAGTTATCCGCTATTGGGTAAATAAATGAAGCAACGGCAAATAAAGAATATGTTTAATGTCTTACTCCATTGGAAGATTCCTAGGAAAAACCTTTAAAAACGGAGATGTATTATAATTATAATTATAATACATTAAACTACAGATTTGAAGGAAATGTACTATTTCTTTATTTTCAAAGAAGATTTAGAGTGGTGTAAAAATCGGTTTAAATGAGGCTAATTGATAATTTTTCACTTGATTATATATTTTGTGATTTACGCTGAATTGAACTCGTAAATGGTTAGCAAAAATCATAAATGATGAATTCATACATCAGCCACCTGTCTGCGAATTGCCGTGAAGTGAACTAAGTAACCCAATAATCTGAATCAGGATTTAAGCATTTGGATATTTGACAAGATTTTTGTAGTTATGAAAAACTGTATGTAATGAAAGGATCCAGATGGAGAGGTAGTGCCATATCAGCGTTATAATAAACGAATTTTTCTCGAAGTCAAAAGCGTTATTCATTTTACTTTTGTATTTTGAATTCTTCGAATTGGGATATCTTAGAGAGACCATCTCCTCCATCCAGTGCTGAGGTTCTCCCTCAATGCCTTGGCTGACAAGTTATATTGACTATAATTAAGAAATGTCTCATTAGAGAATATTTAATTATGTGAAAAGAGTGTTAGACGTGAGTATGGAAAAAGCTAGCGCACAGATATTTAACTGTTTTTAAAATCATTTTACATGAACCTTTCATGCTTAAAGTTTACCTTGATTGAATTGGTTTTATACTTCATTTTTAGCTGCTATGTTCTTGTTTCTTTTTTCATTTTTTTTGGCCATGGGATACCATTAAAATTAATATGTTCAGTAATTTAAAGTTTGCATGATATTATCAGTTATTAAGTTATTGACAGTTATTAAGAATTAAAGTTGATTACGCGCGCACTTTTGTGGCGGGAGCTGTTCTTCGGAAGATTTCGGTGCTCCCTGTGACTTTTCACGGTCTTAACTCAGAGCTTAAAGTTGGTAAACTAACACAATTCAGCCGTTCTTGTAACCGAAAACGTTCGTTTCCCATCTCAGACTGTAACTAAACTCTGTTCAAGCAGAGTTGGTTGAACACCCCTGTTTGTGTTGCACGGGCCCCTGGATGTCTCTGTGTGTTGAGCACATGGCTTGTTGTTTGTTGTTTCCCAAAAGTGCCATGCGCTCTCATGTCTATTGTCTGTCTCCTCCCGTCTTGTTAACTAATCATTGTTTCAGTGGCTCCACCTGTGTGTCCCTCGTTACCTCGTTTGTCTCCCTATTTTAGCCTCCTGGTGTCTGCAGTCCTGTGCTGATCCGTTGTCTTTCGTCCTGTGTGTGTGTCATGTTAAACTGACAAACAGTTCTCTGCCTGCCTGTTTTTCCCTTCGGGGTGGTTCTCTTTGTTTTATTTGATTATATTATTGACCCATTCTCCTGCTGCCTGCCTCATCTCTCTCTCCTGCCTGCCTAGCCAATCAAACACACTATTACGAGGCTCCTTGCAGACAGGCGAGGTCCTGAGTATTATTTCTGTGTTGGCGGTACGGAGCCAGTTTCCCAGTTTTTGTTCTCGTCTTTGTTTTATTTGATTATATTAACCCTCATCTTGTCTGATCTCTGTCTGTCCCATTGCTTCTTGGATTCCTGCATTGCCTTTGAGTGCCCCTGGCCTGGGACTATTGTTTGTGGATACCTAAAGGAGCTCGCTCCTCAGGCACCCTGACATGTCGACCTGTTTTATCGGAGGGTACTCTTTCGTCTTGCTGCTGGAGAGGAAATTCGGCTGCGTGCCGCTCCGGCGGTCAAGCCTGACACACTATGCTTTCCCGGCCACCGAAATACGAGGCTCTGGGCGGAATGGAGAAAGCCACAGTTCACCCTCGGGTGAGTATTATCGGGGTAGCTTGTGCTGGTTCTCAGCGCCCTGCCCCGGGTGCCCTCTTGGCGATAGCTACAGCGCTTTGGACGGCACCTTTTACTGAGCCAGCTAACTCCTCCTTCCCACCCTCGGTGGTGCCTAGTTCGGGGGTACACCACAGCGGTCAGTTGCGTCAAGTCTGGTGAGAGAGAACAAAGTCAATAGTCTTGTCCATAAGTGCCTGTTTTCAGGGCAAACCGTGCCTTAATCCGGTAGCCTGTTTACCTCAGATGATCTTGTCTCATCGGCGAGGCTATGTCTGTCCTGGAGTCATTGCCTGCCTTGGATTACCCTTTGCAGGTTGCCTTAAAAGCACTGAGGGACAGACGGGGGTGGTTACGATCCGAAGTTCTTTGCACCCCTCGCCTGGACGAAGGTTTATGGCACGGTCTCCTGTACAATTTTGTGGATTACCCGTTGTGTCCCTCGCCCTCTGGATTATGTTTGCCGTCAATTGACACACAATTTACGCCCCTGGCCTGTTTTATGGATTACTCTTTCGTCTTGCCCTGCCTATATTCATAGGTTGAAATCCCGAGGGTGGATCTAACACTTCCTGCCTCGGCGGCAGGCCTCCACCCTCCCATCTTCGCCGAGGGTTTCGGCCCCCTAAATATATGATTAAAAACATGCTGCATGCCTCACAGCGCTCCAAATGCCTGCTTTAGGCCGCCCCGCTCTGTTTACACCACGTACAGGTTAAGTCTGAGGAGGGCGGGTGGAAATATTAACATTTAGAGAGAGCAAAGTCAATATTGGGGACGGGCGACTCCAGTATGAGTAAAGCTGTCAAGGCTATTTTAGAGCATTCACTTAAACATTCGGGGATGAAGTGAATTCAATCGGACCGCCTATTTTCTCCTTAATACAGACCTCCGTGCGGATGCCAATGTATTTTTCGACTCTTTTTAGACCACTATGTTAGCAATAATAACATTACAGGAAGCTGTTTGATATATAGTTCTGTTTATGTCACCGGTGCGACCACAAGAGCTTGAGAGTTGGACGTCTAATTTTCCACCGGCACAGTCTCATTCAAAGAACCGAACCGCAGCACTAATAGTAGTACAAAAAGGCTTTCCTCTGTTAACTGTATACATATCCTTACAAGTACAATTTTAGCTGTAAAGGGTTGAAATATGTAGGTTGTTACACAGATATTTGTGTCCATGAAATATATATATATATATTTCAAAAATTGCTTTGAGCAATTCAGTTATGTGCACGGCACACTTATTGTCTCCCCACGGGCCACTGTTCAGAGGATTCCACCTCGCTGCCCTGCCTAAATGAGAACTGTTTGCTGGTATTTAGTTGTATAAACCAATGCCTGTTGTTTTGATAAATAACCTTGTCTTTTAATAAAGTAACCATGTTTTTTTTTTGCATATGGATCCGCACGCCTCTCATCTTGTCGCTCCGTACAACATTTTAAACTCCTAGAAATAACCATGGTATTTTCGCTAACTGGATATGGTGCCATCCACCTCACGCTAAACAGCTCGATGCCCATTGAACCGCCTGTTTAACGTAGCATCTCCTGCCTGGGAATCACTGAGGCGAAGGCGGCAGTGGAACCGTCCCTCCAATATTAACAGGGTTTAGAGAAAGTCAGACAAAAATATTGCCCAAGGACATTGCGTGCTCAAAACGTGGCCGTGTGGGTTATGACTGTACAATCTTGGGTCTGCGCCCACTGCCGCCCTGGAAGTATGTAGTAGAGCAGCGCTTCTAAAAGTCCGGACTCCGGTTGTTCTCCAGTCACCTTCTCGGGAGGGAACCGCGTCTTCAATCGAGGACTTTGCATCCGTAAGTTCGGTCCACTTGGCATGGAGGAAGATGATTTCAAGCCACTCGTATCCTCAGACCTCCGTGCGGCATGCGTGGCAGACACATGGGCCGCATTGGACCAGGAGGAGTGTCCCTTGCAGTGTTCAAAAGAACAGACTCTTTTGTAAGACAAAGCACATAGCAGTAGCGACATTTTGGATAAACCTTGGAGGAGCTTTCATTCAGTAGAATAATGTCACCTGGTTTTCCCGTTAGCGCGAGGTTTCGGTTCCCACTTTCTCACGGCAAGTTAGCAGCGTATTCAACAAAGCCAACTGCAACCGCAGAGCAGATCTCTTTTTGTGATGGACCGTCACTGCGCCTCTGAGTACAAAACAGCGTTTCCAAAACCCTGGGCTCGGAATCGGCCTACCCTGTTAACTGCCACCACCCACCTCTAACAAGGCATATGACGGCGGCACATGAATGTAGTTCCGTGCTGTCAGTAAAGGTGTCCAGGTGAGGTCCTGCAATAGGCAGCTCTCATAGTTTGCGGCGGCGGTACACCAGATCTGCGCACGGCGACGGACTTTGCTGCTCCATGAAAAATGCCGCTCAATAAGTCTGTGGGCTTTTGGTCAAAAATGAGAAACACTGGCTATGCCGAGCCCGAGGTGGGCATAGATAATTTTGGACGGTCTAGATTAATCTGATTACTCCCTCCGGCCTCTTAAATGGTCCTCATTTGAATTCTGCCGAAGGCTCAGAATATGTGTGCTACCCAAATATGAGGCTAACGTGATGCAGTAAGTATTTCAGCAGAGAACGATCCAGGTTTCTCAACCGCCAGGTGGAGGGCACGCTCCCGTCGCATGCCCTCACGACCAGGGGCTCATCTCCTATTCCAAAATGCATCACAAACTTTGAATCTCTTCCGTCCCAATCCACTTGCTCAAAACGCAAATTTGCACTGGGGGAAAATCCCGTGCGCTCCACAGAGTGGTGCAGACACCGGAAGAATGACTCCCATCCCTCCAGACTCAGCCGACGTAAAGCTGTAGACCTGTTTGAGTAGAGACGTGTTGAAAACTATTTTGGGAATACTTGCCGATGGAAACTCGGCGCGGTCAATTACAGCTGGCCGCGGGGTCGCAAAAATGTTATAGCCTTCTCGCACAGATCAGAGAGGAAGAGGACAGAGCGTGCCCACTGGCCTTACCAGGATTAGTTGAAGTCTCTAAAATTGCCCGAATGTCGTTTTTTGAAATCTTAGCCCCTTGGCATATTGAGGAAGGAACTGAAAGCCATCTTATTATGCACAGTGTTGCACAGATTAAATTTCATGTAAATCATCCATGCTAACACAGAGGTCTTCTATTCAGCCGGGGAGTTTTTTTTGACACCACATTCAGCACTCTATCACAACGGAGATATACTATGTACTGTATTTTACGCCTTGATATATTCGAGTTACCACCATCGAAGTGCTCAAGTTCACAGCCGGTGGCACTAAAGACCTGCCCGAAAGCGCATCCTGTTTGCTAAAATTTTCGGCGCAAGGTTTCGTTGTTATTCTGAGTCTCCCTGCACCACAAATAAACGTAGAGTCTTGCTGCCAACCACGACATAAATCGGTGGGGAAAGACTGGGTGTAGGTTCCTTAGGCTAGGGCTGAATTCAACGCCCCCCCCCCCTATCTGTATGACCAAAAATCTCCTGACTATGGAGACCATAATTCTTAAGAGCACTACAACAACCGTTTGAGCGCACCGGAGCCAAGTTGTCTTGCTGGAGGGAGATGCAAACTCGCGCTTCACTGGCCTCCACTTCAATAGGGTTGGGGCGCACATTTCTCTCGACGATTCGTGCCTACAGTTAACATCAAGATATTGAGCCTCGGCCATGTAAAGTTGCTACTACATACATCAGGGAGGAGGGGGTTTCAGATGCCCCGAGCTGGCCGAAAGCCATATTTGGTTGAGCCTGACAAGCGCTGAGAGGCAGGTGAGCGTTTGGATGTCCTGCTCCGATTGTACGTTGACAGGACCACATAGACCAGCCGTTAACAATGTGTCTGTCTGAGGAAATCACGGAGGCCTGCGAGCCTCTAGTTCGAAGACTGGATAGTTCTCAGAGGCACGCACCCCTACAGGCAAGGGTGTGCCTTGCCCGTTCGGTTAGGTATACGAGAAGTGTAGCGTCCTCCTGGGCGCTCCGCGCTCAAAATATCAGGGTGAAATGGTCATGATGTTCATATACGCGGGTGCTTGCGTATGTTCTGTGTATTCTAGACCGGTTTCAGCTGGATAGTGGATGTCCTGTGTTCTGTCAACCCAAACGGAGAATAGAAACGGCGATATTTTTTTTATTGCCGATAAGAGTCTCACTGTTAGCTCCTCCATCCCCTCTGGCAGCAAACGTTACGTCCGATAACGCGCCACCACTAATATGAATATATATAGGGCTGGGTTATATATATATATAAAGGGGCGAATGAGCCACAATTAAAGAGCCCGTTTTAGCAATTCCTGCAGGTTACATTGAAGTACTATCTTCAGAAACATATCTGACTATTGTCCATATGTAGGCTAACATGAGAACTGCTTTATTGGGCATTTAGTTCGTATTGCAGTACTGTTGAGTAACCCTTATGATAAATAACCATGGTTTTCCCAGTGTAGTAACCATGTTTTTGTGGGTCCACTCGTTTTTCAGCGTTGCCATATTGATACCACACACCTACAATCAGAGCAGTCACAGGTGTAGTAATCGTTTTGGGGGACTACCTGCGCCAAATACCATCCACGGGTTAAACTGGTTAGTGTTAGCAGATCCATGGTTCATTTGTGGTTATCAATGGTTCCGACGTAAGTCGATAGTAGCTAGGGAAGTTCCTTTTATTTATTTACCCTCGTTTGAAGAGGGAAAACCATGGTTAATTTGTGGTATCATAGCGCCGGGCCCGGTTCCTCAGCGATAGTAACCAATGTTTTATATTTTTTATTGCACCTGTGTAAAATGGTTTATTCATAAACGGAAGTACGATTTCTCTGCCTGATGATGTCATAAATATGATAATTGCATTGGCTCGTTTATATCAAGTTAATTGTTAAGCGATATCAAGTTTCCGAAAGTATGTTCCTATCAGGGAACGAGGGAAAAACAAGTTTTGTAATAACAATTATTTCAGACCTTTTGACGTTGATGATAATTCAGATTCCGACTTTTGAATGTAAACTTTGAGAACCCCTGTAGTAGAGTAATAAAACTGCCTACAAATTGTTTTCATAAAATATTTGTTGTGATAAGCAATGTTGGTACGTGAACGGTAATATGGGTGCATTCACGCCACATCGTAATTACCGTAATTACAAGATACCAACTTGTAAAAAGTGTTCACGTCCTCATAGAACTCGTGAACTAGGAGTTCCCTCTCAAGCTTCACTCAACATCTTATGGGAACTCCTTCCCTTCCAAACTTTCCTGAAGTCCCATTGGCTCATGTCAGTCCAACTGACTGGCCAACTGTTGCGAAGTATGCATCGTATGCAAATATTGACGAACTCGAGAGGCAGTATAAAATGCAATGCAAGCGCCAATTAAGTCAGAATCTTCTCCTTCGCCTGCTTGTTTTACTTCTGAACAACCTGAAGAATGGTTTTATATTGTAAGACCTGCGTGGCACCCATTGAACCACCTGATCAGCACGAGCACTGCATCTCCTGCCTGGGCTTTGCCCACGCTGAGGCGGCGTTTGAGGAGTCAGACTGCAAGGAATTGTGTGCTTCGGACTCGCCGCAACATGAATCGTGGCTTGTTTGGGGTGAGGCCGACTGCCGCCAGCGTAACAATGGTGGGCCTTCCTCCTCCCCCTTCCGGAGGCGGGAGCATAGACTCGCCATGCCGCCATCCTCAGCAGTCATCCTGTTCTCCAGTCACCTTCTCTGAGGACTACTTTCACCCTCCTACGAACATCGAGGACTTTGTGACGTTCGGCCTGGAGGAAGAAGATGAGGACTCGATATCCATCTTGGCCTCGGAGAAAGAGGATTGGGTGGGGTCGGAGCTTGATTGTCCAGACAGCAAGGGGCCCCCAGACCTCCAGGAGGAGCTGGTGAGGGTCATGACCAAAGCTGTCCAGGAGCTCAAGCTTACCTGGAGTCCTCCGGAGGAGCCTGCCAAGAGAATGCTCGACTTGTGGTATTTTAGATCGTCTCGCGGGCAAGTTCACCTTCTTCCCTGACATCCACGAGCAGCTTGTGAAAGCGTGGTCTGCACCCCAATTGGCATGCATCCACTCCAAAACACAGGCCATTTTCACGCACGTGGTTAAGTGTGCACTCCCCCGTCGAGGAAACCATCGCTGCGCATCTGTGTATTGCAGCGACCAAGACCCTGGGCTCGGACATCGGCCTCCCTTCTAAGCCGTGCAGGGCCACCACCCACCTCGCTAACAAGGCATATGCATCGGATGGTAAGGCGGCTTCTGCGCTGCATGCCATGGTGGTGCTGCAGGTCTATCAGGCGAAACTCCTGCAGAAGGCAGAGCCCTCATTCCGGACACCGTTAACGATCTGCGCACGGCGACGGATTTTTGCTCTAATGGCCACGGAGCATGCCGCTCAGGCGATCGACAAGGCTGTGGACTTTTTGGTTGTCCTACAGAGGCACCTATGGTTGAACCTAGCTGATCTAAATGACGCAGACCGTAAAGTTCTACTTAATGCCGGCCTCTTAGGTGATGCCATGGAGTCCATCATTGAGCACTTTGCGGAGGCTCAAAAGTGTGCCAAAGCTATGAGCCATGTGATGCCGAGGCACATTTTTCAGCAGCAAGATCCAGGTCTTCTTCAGCGCCCAGCTCATCACAGTGGAGGGTCACCATGCCCCTCACGACCACTAGCTATCTCAGAATTATTCAAATTTGTGTTTGATGAATGTATTCAATAAAATGCATATATTTGCACATAACGAGCTCTTTCCTCCTCACTCAGTGAATGTGGCGCCGCTCGTCCCACCTCAGAGTGGTGCAGACACACTGATTATAGCCGCACAGAACTCGCTGGCGCATCCAACATCCAAGCCGCTAAAGCCGGTAAATCAGTTCCTGAGTGTGTGGAAAACTATTTTGGGAATCTTTTTTGGGGAAACTATTTTGGGAAGCGCTGGTTACTCGGCATGATATAATGTGTATATGCCTTCAATTCAGACTCAGACCACCTGGTTTCAATGGCGTGGTGCAGTCTCTAATATTGCCTCGATATGTGCCTGCTGCATTTTTGGTTGAAATCTCGAGTCCCTTGGATGGCGTGGACTTCGGGCCATTTGCGCAATGCCTCAGAGCTTCGATGCAGCCACGGGAGACGCAAACGGCCGAAATCCACGCCGTCCAACCCAGATCTCTTCAGCCGGGTAGTTCCCTGGGTTTGGTGGCATCATGTGCTGTGGTCACAACGGACATATCAACTCGCGGCTGGGGAGCAGTGTGCGAGGTCATACCGCCTTCAGGGCTGTGGCACATAAACCGCTTGGACCTGGAAGCAGTGTTCTTAACTCTAAAGGATTTTCGGCCACAGCTGGAACAGCAGCATGTACTGATTCGCACC
Organism: Ptychobarbus kaznakovi; assembly: GCA_027422405.1. Lineage (NCBI taxonomy): Eukaryota > Metazoa > Chordata > Actinopteri > Cypriniformes > Cyprinidae > Ptychobarbus > Ptychobarbus kaznakovi. The sequence continues at coordinate 34,410,712 of CM049799.1, read as the reverse complement.
GACAAAATGTCTATGTACATAAATCGCCAAAGAGGTGTACGCTGCAATTCTCTGTACCAGCAGGCAGCGGATCTCCTGCTATGGACGGACCATCACTTTCTCTCCATCAGAGCAGAGCACATCCCTGGTCTCCTGAACCACGGAGCGGACATGCTTTTCGAGGAAGGGGATTCCTCATGGAGAGTTGAGGCTTCATCCTGAGTCGGTTCGGATGATTTGGAATCGCTACGGAAGAGCGGAGGAGGATCTGTTCACCACGAGAGAGAACTGAGCGCATTGCCAGCTGTTCTTCTCTTTGTCTCACTCCCTGCTGGAGGGAGATGCTCTGACATCGCGCTGGTCAGCAGCCAGGCTGTACACGTTTCCTCCTATCAAGGTATTGCCTCTGGTGTTATGCAAAATCAGGGAGGAGGGGGCTTTGGTGATACTCATCGCCCCGAGCTGGCCAAACCAGCCTTGATTCCCGGACCTGACAGAGCTGCTGGGGGCGCCACCCTGGCCAATCCCCATCAGGAAGAATAGCTGTCTCAAGCGAGCGGCTCGGTGTGGCACCCAAACCTGGAGTTATGGAGCTTTCATGTGTGGCTGCTCTGGGGAAATCAGAGGAGCCGAGCACCCTGCATTCTCGTGTGCTTGACATGCTCTCAGAGTTACAGGCACCCCTCCACGAGGCATTTGTATGCTCTAAAATGGGAAGTGTTTGTGAAATGGTGCCATGATGTTCATATCGACCCGGGTGCTAGCTCCATGTCGGATATTCTGTGTTTTCTACAGTACAGACTGGATAGTGGATGTCCACTGTCAACACAAAGCTATTCAAAAAAATTTCCTCAAGTTCCATCCTGGGCAATTCGATTGGTAACAATGCTGGTGGTGAGTTTTCATAAAGGGTCGAGGAGAGCCACAATTTAAGCCTTTAGCATCCATTGCTATGAAGAAATTATCTTTCAAAACTAAAGGCTCTGTAAAACAATGAACAGCCCTCGTTTAGGCTAAGCACAGGGGATTTACAAGCATTTTCTGGACAGCAAACCTGAAATTGTATCTTTGGACCCGTTGACAGCAGCATACACTCTCTGTCATGGTTCATGATCCGTTGTGCTCATTTCTGTGTCTGTGTGTGTTGGTACGCTCATTGTACAGTGTCAGCATTTAGTTACCACAAGTTTTGTATGACGAGACAATCAGAGCGGTCAGGTGTAGCTCGTCTGCACTGCTATATCTGCTGGCGTTTCTGGGGTGGTCAAGGTTCAAGGTTCAAGGTTCCTTTATTATTTGTCACATACACAATATACGGGGTATAATCTGCTGAAATTAGGTCAAACAGGTCCGCCATGGAAAGTGTTTTCAAAAAAAAAATATAAAAAAAAAATAATAATAATAATATAAAAGATAAGAAAATAAAATAAAAATAACATAAAGCAATAAAACAATGAAACATAACACAATATAATATATATATATAAATATAGGTGAGAATGAAAAAGGGAGCAAATAGTAAAATAAAATGATTAAGATGTGCAATGAGATAAAATGTGCAATACAGTATACTGTGGATTAATAATATTCGCGTAAAAAAAAACACGGATGTCAAGAGAATTGCAAATAGGTTGTACCGTGGTATGTACACACAGCGTGCAGTGTGATGATGGAGAATGAAATGGGTGGCATTCAGTTTATTAAAATTGAGTCCTGGATGTTAAAGATGTTATAGACTGAGTTTAGGAGCTCTATGCCTGAGGAAGAAACTCCTTAAGTCTTTCAGTTTTTGCCATTGTGCTCCTGAAGCGCTTGCCAGATGGCAGTAAACAAAATGATGGTTACCGGTGGGTGAGTCCTTGATTATTTTAGCAGCTCTGCTTTTGCATCTTCTTGAGGTATTTTGACCTGCAGAGAGGGGAGAGCAGACCCTGAGATGCGCTCCACTGCCCGCACGTCAACACAAAACACATTCTGTAGTGCTTTTGAAGTCTGGTTTGTGGCAATTATTATACCACACAAATAGAGAGCATCAGAACACTTTGAGCGGTTAATGGCGCCTGAAAAGAAAGTTTTCAGGCATCGACTGGGAGACCCTGCGGAATTTTCTCAGCTGTCGCAGATGGTACAGTCTTTGCCTGGCTTCTTGATCTGTGATTTGGATGTGTGCTCCCAGTCAGGTTCGGAGATGTTTACACCGAGGTACTGAAGTTATTACCAAAGCTCACCCTCTCCACAGGGGTCCCACTCTAATTCTATGAGAGTTTGATTGTAGGGCTGCTGCTGTCTCTTCCTGAATTACGATCAGCTCTTTTGGTTTTGCTCACGTTCAGAGAGAGCATTTGATTTATTAAAAATCTGGCACCATTGTGGCAAAAGTCCCTCCATTAAACCTCCGAATTAATCATAAAATGCGGCCTCCATTGTTGGAAACGAGGCCAGAACCACAGTATCATCAGCAAAATCGCCAATAGAAGTGGAGCTGGAGTTAGGAACACGCACGTGGGTGTAGAGAAGTAGAGCAGGGGCTCAGGACACAGCCCTGCGGGGCTCCTACTCAGATTGATGGAGTTGGAGGTGAACTGTGCCGACTTTCACCTTATTTTTTACTTGTGGTCTGGCGGTGAGGAAATCTGAATATTTCACAGAGTGAAGTGTTTAGGCCGAGGTCTGAGAGTTTGACAGCCACTTTGGACTATAGTGTAATTTATTTTACATCCAGAAAGTGCTATAGTCTGCCGTGCCTAGCAGCTGCTTTATTGCCAATTTTGTTCTCATGTCCTGTCTTGCTCTCTGTATTAATTTGGTCCTTCTACGGCGTTCCTGAGATTTTCTGTTGTTTTTTTTGCCTGGTTGCATTTTGTTTTTGTTTCCTGGAGAGGCTTATGAGGACTGGTCGGAAGTGATTTCACTGTCGTTTTGTTAATTAAGCTGGAGACTCTGCACTGCCGGATATTCTGCTCTTCTACTGTGCAGAAAATGTTTGGAGTTGTCTAATAAAGACTATCTGCAATTAAAGTGAAAGCAAAATCGCACGGGCTTGGATCTAAAAGCGAAGGAAAGTGAGAGGGAAAACTCCAAGAACTTTTAAAACCAAACTGTTTCATGACACTCTCTGGCCGAGACCGTCTACATGCCTAAAATAAAGATTATTTATGCCTCCACCCCCACTCAGAGCCAGGCGCACAGACTGTTTATGTCTGTCCTGTCTTCTGAGCGACCATCAACCTCGTTCTAGATGGAGTTAAACCAATGGCAATTGCATTACCCGTTTGCGAAACAAGCGAGCCAGATTAATGGTTTTGTTTTGTTTTGAAAGAGAAAAAAAAGCATATATTGCTGGACTCGGTCGAGACCAACTAGAACATTTGGCGAGTCCAATGACCAAGTCCGAGACAAGTCCGAGTCTAAATACCAAGGAGTCCAAGACAAGTCCGAGATGATAGAAATATGTCTCGAGTCCGGACTCGAGTACTACAGCCCTATATATATATATATATATATATACACTCACCTTGCTAGTACGGAACTGCCTTACTTCTTCGTGGCATAGATTCAACAAGGTGTTGGATACATTCCTCAGAGATTTTGGTCCATATTGACATGATAGCATCATGCAGTTGCTGCAGATTTCTCGGCTTCACATCCATGATGAGAATCTCCCGTTCCACCACATCCCAAAGGTGCTCTATTGGATTGAGATCTGGTGACTGTGGAGGCCATTTGAGTAAAGTGAACTCATTGTCATGTTAAAGAAACGAGTCTGAGATGATTTGAGCTTTGTGACATTATCCTGCTGGAAGTAGCATCAGAAGATGGGTACACTGTAGTCATAAAGGGATGGACATGGCCAGCAACCATACTCAGGTAGGCTGTGGCGTTTAAACGATGCTCAATTGGTACTAAGGGGCCCAAAGTGTGCCAAGAAAATACCCCCCACACCATTACACCACCACCAGCTTGAACTGTTGAGACAAGGCAGGCTGGATCCATGCTTTCATGTTCTTTACGCCAAATTCTGACCCTACCATCTGAAAGTCGCAGCAGAAATTCCAGACTCATCAGACCAGGCAATGTTTTGGCACCAACAACCATTCCATGTTCAAAATCATTTAAATCCCTTTTCTTCCCCATTCTGATGCTCGCTTTGAACTTCATTGGTGTTTGGTGATGCATTTTTGGCTCAAGGTCTGCATTTAAAGTCACACCAGAGGTGTTCAGCTGGGATTATAACTTGGCTTTCTGCAGACCAGTAAAGTTCTTCCACACTGACTGAATCATCATTTCTCTTTGATCCTTGCCTTATACACAGATGCACTCTCATGTTAGAATAGAAAAGGGTCCTGTCCAAACTGTTGCTATAAAATTAGAAGCACACAATTCCCTAGAATATCATTATATGCTTAAACATTAAGATTTGTACTCTTGGAAATTACTAAAGTAGTCAAACCTTTCATTAGAAGGGTACTATATAGCATATAGTGTATACATGTATGAGAAAGAAATAAAGAAAGACAACTGGGCCACAGAGCTCCAGAGGGATGCTCTGTCCCAGAATCCAATCACTGTCGGTGCTTCTGAAATAAGTGAGGGTGCTTTACCTTCATGTACTTACATTATGACATATCATATTTTGTCCAGTCTATAGTTAGGATTATCACTGTCAGTCATTGCAATTTCGAGGGAATATGCGGATGTCACGCCCTAAAACAGCAAGTACGCCACATAATGGTCCTTTTTGCAGCATGAAAAATTCAAATTCTGAACGGAATATAGCAAAGACCGCACACTCCCTTAATCACTGAAAAGCTGTCACTCATTTATCTAACTCGTCTATCACGTTCTCAGAAAATTACACTATAATCAATGAATCTCTCAACACTGCACAATTAATCGCTTATTTACATCACCTCTACCTCCACTCGGGACTGAACAAGTGGTGAGTGTATTTGGACTAACTGAAACTCCTCTGTTAGGTCATTGGGCTACAGAAATCAACAGATATTTCTGTGATTGGCTACAATGCACTGCAAAAACACTGAGTAATCACAAATATACAATGAATTCTGCCACTTACTTTCGTTTTGTTGTTTATGTTTGTTTTAGTGCTATCAATCGATTAAAATAAATGAATCGCGTTAATCGCAGACATGGACTGTGATTAATCATTACTAATCGCACATTTAAAATACTAGGATTTACCTGTAAATGTGTTGAAATAAAACAATGCATGAGAAACTAGTTTAAGGAAACAGAACATTTCACACCTCCGCCAGATATGAGACATAATCCTTATCATTCTTTTGTTTTCATTCAGCTATTATCAGCCTTTATACTGGCATTAAAACCAAGCCACATCACTTCAATCCCAGTATACATTTACCCAAATATTATCAAAAGTATTTCTAAATAAATACAACAAAACATTTTCTTGCGACCTTATGTGAAGTATTATGACAAAATGCATTATGAAGAAGAATTGGACCTGTTCTGCTAACATCAGCATCATGCTTCATTAGACAATTGATGAGATTAATAGTACACTTTTACTCAATACTCACTTCAAACCACCGTTGAGTGTTTTTAATAACTTCCTTTTGTGATCACATGTGGAATTTGGTTGTTTACTGTTGTTAAAAAATGCTATTTATAGCCTTTTATATAGCTGCACAAACTATCATTTCAGATGTACACATTCATCTCAAGAAAATCACATACAAACCATATTCTTGTTATTGAAGCAGACTTCACACAAAGGGTTAATTCAAATATACAGGGTTTATTATGACAGCAGAGTAATGCAGCTGAAAGGTTTGTAAGTATGATACTCTAAGTAGCAGATCCAAGGGATGATGAGTAGATAACTGGGGTATTATGTCTTGACAGGAACTCGTGGACGCGGGAGGAACCACACACCTCAATATGAGACTTGGATGAATCGACAGGAGATCACTGGATAAACTGGACACAGGAGATCGGAGGACACAATGCTGGAGAGGACACAGGAGGTAGGTAAACAGGGAAGTTAGTAACAGGGATATATCTGAGATAGCTTCAGGAGTCCACTTCGTAGAAACGAGACCGGATGTTTGAGTGCAGTGAGGTGTGTGGCTTTATAGTGCTGGTTGATGAGGTTCAGATGATGTGCGTTGTGGTTGGCTGACATGGGAGCCTGGCCGATCGTTTACAATTCTATCTAAAGTAGCCAAAAAAAAACGCAACCCGCCACAGAATTTTCAAAATGGCTGCTTGTTGTGCTGTTACCCTGGCAACACTCATCACACACAACAGATCCTTCCATGCTGCCATGACGGCAATAAGTTGGGGTCAAACCGTATCACATGATCAATTTGCATTAAAAAAATATTAATGCATTAACATTTTTTGATTAATCGCATGCTGTTAACGTGTTAACGTTGACACCCCTAGTTTATTTAGTAATTAAAGTTAAGTTTGCCGTTTCCCGCTTCCTTCTTCCCTGAATCTTCAACTTTGTTACACACAAATGTTTTCCTTAAATTATCCTGGCGACCATTTTTTAAGACCCAGGGTTTGAAAACCACACTAAAGACCCCTTCACACCGCCAGCGACAAACAGTGACATGATCACATTCAATTTCAATGGAGAGCTGGCGACAACAAGAGCGACAAACCTTAGACCTAGATATATCGTTTGTCAAGATTGTGTCGTGTTTCATTTAATCTATTTGTAAACAATAACATGTGCAAACAAAGAGTGTTCAGTGCGCCGGCGTCCTCGTGCAACTTAAAGAGGAAAAGGAATGGATGCAAAGTAGATCTAAATAATCATAATCACTTCACATAGGCATGCATAGGCCTAACGTATATCATTCAGCATTTTGCTACTTGTACCCGAAGAGCTCTGCTCAGAATATCACTGGCTAAACCTATGGAAAATGACAAGAACATGGTAGTATTAAAGCACCACAAGATTTAACTTTAATGAAACTTTACACGTCTTTGTGTTGTGAGTGCATTTTGTATCTGAGCGGAGTAAAGTAATTAATTGAAGGGTGCAACCATTCTCAGAGCGCCAATGCAGAAAAAAGCCCATAACCTATTAAATGCCACATCAGATCAGTAAGTGACTAACACGGCAAAGTAAAGTAATTATTGCCAGAGATTTTAGCAAAACAGCAAGAACAGAACCATCACCCCCCCCAAGCATTCTCATTCTGACTGATTGATATGCATGCTGTACAAATGAATGGATGATACACAAAGAGACAGAAGATGCACTGATAAAATAAATAGACCAATTTGTGTTTGCAAATATGATTTTTTGTGGGCGGAGGCCTATCTGGTGGCAGAAAATGACAGATTTATTGGTTATAATTGAAATATATTAAAAAATTTACCTATATTGGTGTCTACTGCTATGTGATGATTTTATTGGTGGGATGTTAAACCTATTGGAAAAATGCCAAAAAAAATGTTTTTTTCAATTTTGTAATGTTTTACTGGAAAAAAGCTAATGGTTTATAAATATTATATATATATATATGGTATATTTAATGGAAACCATTGGAATTTCTGTGATGGCTTCTATTGGCTTCTATTGTAATGCTCTACTTTTAAAGCATACATTGATTAATAACAATACGTTCCATAATATTCACACATGGAATATTATTTGCACCAGTTACAGCATGACAACATTTAAAACTAGCCAAATATACCACAATACTTACCTAAATTTACACTCACAACTTCTTTTTTTATGTTGAGAAAAATAATGTAAAAAATTGTATATCTCGTATTTCAAGACCGATTTAATCTCCATAATAGCGAGTTTGTTTCTTCTGGGGGGGGGGGAAGGGGACATGAAAACTCAAAAGAGAGTTTTTTCTTTTTCAGAGTTGTGAATATAATGTCGGAATTGCGAAATAAAATCAGAATTTTGAAATATAAACTCAAAATTACCTTTTATTCCACTTTCCATAGGACCGCCCAAAACACATATTACATTTTCAAAAACATTTCATTTTTTGGCAATTTTCCAATACCCCCCCACATCAACCATAGAATACCTTTACCGTAGACACCATTATAGTTTCCATTAAACCAATACTATTCCCATTATAAACCATTAAATCCATTACATTTTCTATTGTGTTTTCAGCATTTTTCCAATAGGATTTAACATCCCACCAATAAAACCAATCACATACCAGTAGACACCATTATAGTTTCCATTAAAACCAATACAATTCCCATTATAACCATTAAACCTTTACATTTTCTATTGTGTTTTTCAGTAGAGCAATCATAACTGGTTTCATTCACTCTGTTCTGCGTTTAGCTTCAAACGGCGTTTTTGACGACGGTATTCTACAGAAATGATTTGCATTATGATTCTGTCATCCAACGATACATTGTATCTCTTATTCCATGGATTTTCCCATTTCACGCCACTTGTTACCATGTTTCTGCCCCCACAATGCGCTGTAACATCTACACGAAATACGTCTATACAAGAAGACTGTACAATTCACAGTTCGGCAGTTGTGTGGGTCGCAACCTTTTACAACGATACTGTTGAAAATTAGGTTTTAACAAACTCAATGTCTAAATTACACGACAAAATAAGACGAAATCTTACAAACATGGGATGTGGGTTTTGGAAACAGATACATTTTGTACATGTGTGAGCTAATATTCAGTCGCTTGCATTTACTCCCATATCAGATCACTTTTAAGAAACAGCAATTGCGCTGCCCTCCTAAAAGAAATGGAAATATTACTTTAACATCACCGACGAGCTCATAATAGTGCCAATGGAGAAAATACACTTCAAAGCAAATGAAAATCGTAGATTTGATCAAATAGTAACTGAACTTGTGTGTATGAGTGTAAAGTAGATCTGCTCTGTGTAGATCTAGTCTGGCTAGCTTTCACATTGTAGGTGGGGGTGATGGTGCATGTATCGGGGGGGGGGGGGGGGGGGGGGTTGATTCGCATGCATGTCAACATTCAGGGTTCACACATCAAGTCAAACCTGCATTCAGTCCCTGTGTGACACTCTAAAGAGGGAATATGGCGCACTTTGGGTTTACAATGCACAAGCACTTACAATGCTCCTTGATATATTTAGAAAGCAATTATTAATAATTTAGTATTTTGGTATCTGTGACGCTTTGAATGCATCACATCATCACAATGTAAACAATTTGTTCACCTCCTAGTACAGTGTTGCTTATGAATGCAGTACCACAATCAGAAACACAAGCATCAACACACGCATCAATATGCACAGACTAGCTCCTGTTTAAACTTACAATGATGGTAAATGTATTGATTGCAAACTCGCTTCAACAAAGGGGACAGTATGTAAACCACCACATGACTGAATAAAAAGGGTTATGACAAAACTAATGCATTAGGAAGAGAATGAAAATCACGCTAAACCAAAACAAATGCTTTTCCTCAGAAATAATTCATACTTTTAGAGAAACCTAATGACTGATCAAGGCACTGCATCATCCTGAATTATTCATTTTCATGTCTGAAATCATTACAAATGCTGGGTATTTCTGTAAACAGCCAATGAAAGCCACTCAAAAGTGCTGTAAATGTATGAAAAAATATTCTAAGTAGGACTGATATTTCTATAATCAATCGTGACAACTTTGAGCACTTGGCTTCTTATAAAGCACAAGGGCATGACTTTCAATTCTTGCATCGTTGTGAAAATGTCAATTTATTCTGCTCGTGTTTTGTGAAATATGTCTATAGCCTGCTCATGCTACCGTAAATTAGTCATGGGGGAAACTATTATAACATTATAATCTATTGCACTAGAATTGAAGGCCATGATCCTGCAGCCAAACCCTTTAATAACACACCTCAATACAGATTCAAACATAACATCGCAAAAAAGCGAAAGCAGTGCACACGGGACTGTTTTGACACAAACACACTCCTCATGCACAATTTCACACACACGACTCATATTAAAACGCTCAAAGGCTTTGCACAGATGTGTCCATAAGACATTTCCAAGACTGTGGTGTGATCCTGAAGTTAAAAACATATTGTAGAGTGTTGCAGAAATGTCCCGTTCGTGTGTTGAGCTTCTGCAAGAGTACGTGGTGTTTGGAGCGCAGGGCGGCACTCTCATGCAGTCCTGGCTTTGCTGGGGCACATGTCTGGGCTTTTCACGACCAGAGGAAAAGTCTGCAGTGCTGGGCTGGCCATGGCTGGGTACGGGACCATACCGGCCGTAGCAAACATGCCCACTGGACTGGGCAAACCGGACCATTGGTGTGGATACACAGGGGCTGGGATCATCCCAGCAAAGGGGGCGGTGTGCATCAAGTATCCGGCCCGCTGGAGGATGGGCGATGGGGTGCTGGTGATGCCATGAGGCATGATGGGACCAAGAGCTGCTGACAGTGGTAGATGGAACTTCACAGCTGCCCGAGGGATCGAGCTTCTTATCTAGGAAATAAAAGAGAGAGGCGTGAAGGCAAAGGCTCAGTGGTAGAGCATTGCGTTAGCAGCGCAAAGGTTGTGGGTTCGATTCCTAGGGAGCACATACTGACAAAAAGATAAAAGCGTCTGCTAAATGCATAAATGTAAATGTAATGTCCTGTTGCAAATAAAGCCTTTACTACAGCAATTCTGTCTCTGAACCCCCCCTAATTCGTTCATTCTGTAAAGCTGGGTCATTCAAATTTTGTATTAAATTTCTGCAGCAAAAACATGTGTTAGTGTTTTGGAATAATAATTAGATTTTGAGACGTGTTTGCAGTGTTTTGGTAGATGTAGTCTATTAATAGTTTTCATGTGACGTCACACTCTTATAGGAACACACACCTGGAGGGCAAAACCAAGCTTTGCTCCATTGACGCACTGAAATCAGTGTTAACACAATTCATCTTTGCAGAACAAAGGAAACACAGAAGCTACGTCTGAAGAGGTGTTTAGATGTATTTACACACTGTTTAATGAAGGACAAGAATGCTTTAACCTGCAGTTACAAATGCATAAATTAGGTTTTGATATTTTAAACATAAAAAATTGAATACTGATATTTGAAATTATAAAAAAATGAAAAGATACTTTAAATGAAAAATTAAAACCACCAGTAGGTGGCAGCAAGCTGCTGTTAATCAGTGAGTCATTGCGATTGAACCGAATCATTTAAAAAGGTTGATTAATTGAGGAACGAAACACAATCATGTTGCTCAGAGACGCAAAACTGTGCTGTGGCTGTGTTTGGAATTATTTCTGTTGGCGAAAAAGAGCAGAAATTGGTGGGGTTTTTTAACGTAACATGCAATAAACCAATCAGAGTCTCATCTCTCATTCCCTTTAAGAGCGAGTTCATGGCGGAATCGTTACAGACTGAACGCGTCTCCAGAGAGCAAACTTATCTGCTCATGCTCGAGCAAATAGGTGCTAATTCTGATACACGCAATGACTATCTATTATGACATGTATGCCATTTTTATATTTATGTAGCCTACACAATAATATTATTTTACACGGTAATCCTTGAATTTTTATATTTGGTATGTTTGTGTGCTGCTGCGCGTTCCTGTGTATAATAAGCAAAGTGAACCTGCCAAGAGGCGCATTTTCTAATAACGCTCTCTTTAAATAAATAAATAATAATAAATTGTATTATTTTAGTAACGTTATTCAACTATTGCTGAAATGAAATACCATATTATATATATATATATATATATATATATATGGGTGTTTGGCTTAGTGTATGTTAGAATCATTTTTATACTCATTACCTTTGGTTGTTTTAATATTTTGAAATGTTTTTAGCTTTATTTTTTGTTTTCATTTTAATGTTACGTTTTGAAATGTTGTTGTATGCATTTGTCATTTTATTTAATTTCTCAATTTTCTTAAATGTGTGTGTATAGTATTTATAGCTTGTAACTTATAGTTTTAGTTATTTTCTTATTTGTAGTCGCTTTGGATAACGCGCTAAATCTGAAAAAGTAAAAAAAGTAAATAACAAAATAAAATTGCGCCATTCACATTAGACCAGGTTTGAATTGGTCTGTGGCACAGTTTATTTTCAGTTCCTCATAATAGCAACGCACCAACAATGAGCATGAACACACCTCATTTTCAGACCAGCACGCCCATGAGCACACAATTTGAACACATTACACATTTGTAGGACATGTCATCCACTTCTTGTCTGAAAAAGACGAGCATGAATATACCTGAAGCATGGCAACAGTTACATGCGTAACATGAGACTTTCCCTTTCGGATCCTTTTAGAGGATCGCAATGGGGAACAAATACCCACTCTGAAGGGACGAGTGCCTAATTGGCTGACATTGAAGTCCCAACCCCTAGGGTACACACTAGTGGCCAGTAACTTAATTCCTTAAGGCCAAAATCCAAGCTACAATCCTTATCAGAGAAAGTCCTAGAATGCATCCCTCCTCTCCTCTTTGCAGGACCAAGTTAAAAAAGAAATTCAGCACGTGGACAGAGATCAAGGGTTCGGCAGTTAGAGAAAAGCTTTAAGGCAATATAGTCATTGAGTTCTGAGAATGTCTCAGCATGACAACTTTCTAAAAGAGGCCTAACTACATTCAACAATCAAGACAGCTTCCAAGGAGACACACAGACAGCCTAACAAGTTAAAATTGCTACTCAAGCGGAGTTCTGGAAGCGGAGGCCAAAAAGGATGACTCTCTACAGCGAGAGGAGACTTAAGAGGAGCAGCGCTCTTTGAACTAAAGGCAGTAACCAAGGAGGCTCACAGACTGCCTAACACTACTCCCTAAATGAGCTTTAAGGACTGAGGCCTCAACATAAAGACTCTCTAAAGCAAGAGGAGGTCCACATTTTCCCTACACTAAGAAAATCTATTAAGGAGGCTTACAGAGAGCCTTTAAACTTGATAATGCTGTCCAGGCGGAGCTTCGAGGAGTAGAGACATCAGCCAAAAGACTCTCTATAGCTAGAGGAAGCCTAAAAACTCTCCTCTCCCAAGTAAGTATCACAGAGAGCCTTAAAACTTGATAGTGCTGTCCAGGCGGAGCTTCGAGGAGTAGAGACATAAGCCAAAAGACTCTCTATAGCTAGAGGAAGCCTAACAACTCTCCTCTCCCAAGTAAGGCTCACAGAGAGCCTAACAACTTGGCACTACTGTCAAGCCGAGCTCTAAGGACGGAGGCTCTGCATAAAGACTCTCTGAAGTGAGAGGCCAAACTACACTCAACACACTGGACAACTTCCCAAGGAGACTCACTGAGACCCTAACAACTCCAAACACTTATCCCAGCGGAGATCTAGGAAAATTCCTATAGCAAGAGGAGGAACAACATTCCTCTTTAAAGGCAGTAGCCAAGGAGGCTCACAGACAGCCTAACAACTTGGCACTACTGTCTGGTCGAACTCTAAGGACAGAGGCTCTGCATAAAATACTCTCTAAAGCGGGAGGCCTAACTACACCCCACACATGGGACAACATCCCAAGGAGAATCACAGAGAGCGAAAACCTAACAACTCAGAACTCTTTTCCCAGTGGAGATAACTCTGGGAAACAGAGGTTTCAGCGGGACAACATTCCTCTTAAAAAGGCAGCAGCCAAGGAGGCTCACAGAGAGTCTAGTAACTTAGCCCCTACCTAGGCTCACAGAGGCAGAAGCCTAGCATAACTTTCAAGCAAGAGGTGGCCTAGCTACATCCTATGGCTGTCAAGTAATTAATAATAATAATTTGTTACATTTATATAGCGCTTTTCTGGGTACTCAAAGCGCTTTACATAATAAGGGGGGTATCTCTTCATCCACCACCAGTGTGCAGCATCCACCTGGATGATGCGACGGCAGCCATATTGCACCAGAACGCCCACCACACACCAGCTTATTGGTGGAGAGGAGACAGAGTAATGAAGCCAATCAGTGTATGGGGATTATTAGGAGGCCATGATGGTCAAAGGCCAATGGATAAATTTGGCCTTTTTCGATGGACATCCTGGGATTTTTAATGACCACAGAGAGTAAGGACCTTGGTTTAACGTCTCGTCCAAAGGATGGTGCTTTTTACAGTATAGTATCCCCGTCTCTATACTGGGGAGATAGGACCCACAGACTGCAGGGTGAGCACCCCCTGCTGGCCTCACTAACACTGCTTCCAGTAGCAATCTAGTTTTCCCAGGAGGTCTCCCATTCAGGTACTGACCAGCTCAACCCTGCTTAGCTTCAACGGGCAACCAGTCTTGGGCTGCAGGGTGATATGGCTGCTGGTTAGTAGGCTTAAGAGAGGGCCTAGCAACCAGGTGGAGCTCAGAGAAATGGAGGCCTTAGCAGGACGACTTTCTATAGTGAAAGGAGGCCTAGCAAATTCTCCCAACCCAGGAGTACCAAGGAGGCTCACAAAGAGCCTGCAACTCAGTACGCCTGCCTAAACGAGCTCCAAGAACAGAAGCCTCAGGCTCAGACAACTCTCTAAAGCAAGAGGAAACTTAACCATGCTCAACACACTGGATAGCTTCCAAGGAGGCTAAGAGAGAGCCTAACCACTCAAAATTGCTATTTATGTGGAGCTCTAAGAATCAGAGGCCTCAAAAGAGAAGACTCTAGTAGCGAGAGGAGGTTCTTAATTAAAGGCAGTAACCAGGGAAGCCCAGGAGAACCTAACATCCTAACAACCCTAATTCGAGCTCCAAGGACAGAGGCCTCAACAAGACGACTCTGAAAAGCCTTATTGTGTCCTAGTCCAGAATAGCTATCAAGGAGACACACATAGCGCCTAACAACAGCAGAGGGGCAGATTTATCAATAATACATGTCAAAACTGTCACTGCATTTAAAACCTTTGAATTAGATTCTCCACCTTTTTCTGTTGGAGGAATTTGGAAAGGAAACACTTTCCATCAGATTCCTTCCATTCTCCACCTACAATCCCTGTGAACGATTGCGTCTAGCTACTCTGATGGCAGTGGGACAAGAGTTAAGTATTGGTGAAGCTTCTTACTGTGACCACATCACACAGCATGAATTCAACTCACTCAACACGCTCTGTTCAAACGCTAAATTCTCTCAAACATCATCCGAGAACAGAATCTGCTGTCACAAATGCATCGCTATAAGTGTGTTCAACTCCCTCGAGAGACGAACATGCTCATGCAATGCTGACTATTATTCCTCAGGTGAGAATCAAAGAAGAAAAGAGCCTCTTACAATATCTTTTAGTCAGTCCCATGAATGCATTAAAAAAGTACATTCAGCTTTTTCATTGCATTCATGCACAGAGAGCATTTTGCTTGTTCGAGAACTAAAACTTTGTGCTCCTCAAACATTGAGTCATGTTTGTTCTCAGGTGTCAAATAACCTCTGGCACGAAGGTACACACTCTCTAAAAATGCTTGGCTGGGTGTTTTATAACAGTCACATTCTTTGCACATGCACAAACAAATGGTCTCCTGAAGACAAAGAAGACAAACGATGATGTGTTCTATGAATGTCCTGTTATACCTTATATACATTCTCCAGCAACTGAAGGTGAACTATTCTGAATGTTCTGAAGGACAAACAGTATAAAGTACCTGATTGGGGATTCTGGCCATTGGAGTGGGGTAGGTCTGGAAGGACTGATGAGATCTCTGCGGTCTACTCTGACACACAGAGGGGCGGAGCGGAGGGGCGGAGGCAAGAGTTTCTTTTGCCCAATCATCAACCAGCTTGTGTAGGTCATCGGTGAATGTACCACTTTTGTTGTTGCTGTTGTTTGCTTGAGCCTGAATGAGCGCCGTGATCGGCCGAGAGGATGAAGCAGGCATGGCTGCAGGAGGCAGGTTCTGATTGGATGCTGAAGTCACATGGGCAGCACCAGTACCATGAGACCCTGAGAAAGAGATTGAGAAATACCTTAAGCAACAACTCAGAGAATTCACCCTGAGGTCCCCTGTAACCAATCTGCTGCTCACAGACTGCTGATGTCAATCATCACGTTACGCAGTGAAGTGTGGTTAAAATCACGGTTAATACAAAAAAGCCCTAATGAATATATGCATTATTAGAAATCTAGACAATGATTTAATAACCATTTTTAATAAATGATGCACTTTCATATTTGGGGTTGCAAATAGAGTTGATTATTTGACACGATTCATAATTAGTTTCAACAATACACTAAAAACAATTGTGACTGGAGAGACAATCAAACATGCTCATGCCAAAAGTAAGGTTGAATATGTGGATGTGTCACCTTTTAAATAATGACAAAGAAATTGTTTACAAAGTAGCTTGGTGTTTGAATGGACTTACAATTCAGTAGAATTTTGTGGCCTGAGCATAATGTAAGAAATGCAGTCTTGCCGAGCATGTTAGTTTAAGTTAAACTATCAACATGCATTATTCATGAAGCTAGATTTAAACAAGTTTGAAGTTTGTTCCAGCACTGTAATGCAAAAACAAACACTGAGGATGCACATTGGGTGTGCTTGAAATGTGATGGTGGATCCGATCGTATCTGCGCGTTTCTTGTTGAGTACTTGTTTCGAACCTAAAATCAAGCAGCTGGATGATTACAGAGCCAAACAAAGAACAAACAAACACACATACACATATACACTTACATGACCAGGAATACAGAAATCATAAATATTTCAATAAGCACTTGACTGTATCGCAAAGATATGTGTCCCTGGACCACAAAACCATAAGTCATATGTGTATGAATCATCTGAAAGCTGATTAAATAATCTTTCCATTGATGTATGTTTGTTAGGATAGGACAATATTTGACAGAGATACAACTATTTGAAAATCTGGAATCTGAGGGTGCAAAAAATCTAAATATTGAGAAAATCACCTTTAAAGTTTTTCAAATTAAGTTCTTAGTAATGCATATTAATAATCAAAAATTAAGTTTAGGTAGGAGATTTTCAAAATATCTTCATGGAACATGATCTTAATACCCTAATCATTTTTGGCATTAAACAAAAAGGGATAATTTTGACCCATGCAATGTATTGTTGGCTATTGCTACAAATATACCCCAGCGACTTAAGACTGCTTTTGTGCTCCAGGGTCACATATCACCATGCACTAGAAAACAAAATATCGAAATTAATACGAAGAATCAAAACGGTGACGCACATTTCACAACCTTCTGTTGCAAACATTAAGCACTTATCATACAGGCTCATGCCAACAAAAGAAATGAAAACAGCAAAGAAAAAAGAAAAAAAGACGACAGTGGGACTAGGACCGAAGAAGAAAGGAGTGGGATATTTACTACTGCTGCGCTCTTTCCCTAGACATAGCCGTTTCAGAGTGGACCCTACAAGAGCAAAACAGCACAGACAGAGACGTTAGGGGCGGGGAAAAGCACATGGCACAGCCCATTGGACACAAGAAAACAGCGACCAATCAGAGAACAGATACAGAATCAGGTGCAGGGAGGCTTCATCGGTGGTCTCATGAGGTGTTGGTGAGTGACGTGTTTGAATGGCTTATGAGCTAAACAGGCCTTTTGTACAGACAACCTTCAAGCTTGGACTCTGAATGAAACACTCTTGTTTGACTAAATGTCCTACTTTAAAATCCACATGAAATGGTTTGACGAGCACAATTGTCTATTCTTTCCTGGCCTGTACCCTATTGAAACCGGGTGTTAGTTTGGGACAAACTGAAGACAGCAGAATTTTGCTTGTAGCATGGATGAAAGCAGTGTAGACTCTTTACATTCATCTCTGGAGGACCTCACATCGCCATCTTCAGCTATTCTATTTTGAGTCAAGATTCGAAGGTAAAGCTCATGGTTCCCTTTCAGTCGGTCACACCGAGTCACGTCGGATGACCGACAAAATTGGGATCTCCCCAGAGAGACCTATCCACTTCGAGTGTAACTAAATGGGCCAATGGACATTGGCATGCGGTAATTCGCATCCAGCTGCCGCTGATCACAGCGTGAGTATAAGCGTGAGTGGTTGAAGCTACTGCTCTCCTTTCCACAGAAGAGTGTTCTGGAATACGAGTGCGGGCATTACGGTGCAGCAGCAGTGGTCACGGTCGCACGGGAGTGAAAACGATCATCTTCCAGGAGTACCTTTAGCACTAAAAGAGCATTTCTCTAAAAGAGCAACACCGTGTCTAATCACCCGTGCGTTTCTGGATGTGGTCGTTATCTGGCGCTCAGGACGGTCACGATTGCTGCCTCATGTGCCTGGGCATTCAGCACGCTGAGGAAGCTTTCGTGGATGGTTCATGTTCTTCTTGTGGGGACATGACCATCTCGGAGTTGCATAATAGACGCCGCTCTGCTGCTCTGCCTCGGTGAAAAAAATTAAAATAAATAGGCAGAGGTGATTTGAGGATTACGGTGAGGGCTTCCCCAAGTGGAGTGCCTCAACCCTCAAGCACTCCGCAGCCGGCGGGGGTGCCATTGGATCAGGCTGGGACCTCTGCAGTGTGGGGTAAACCACCCGTTTCCTTCGGTGCTCCCCCTGATGACCGGGTCGATGCTGTGCTCTCTCTCTCCGGTGACCCAAAAAAACCTGCACCCAGGGTGGTCACGACCTGGCGATTCTACATGAACTGCATGCTGCAATGGACCTCGCACTTCGAGCGACAAAAATGTCCACTCTAGTGGTCCAGGAGCGCCATCTCTGGCTGTGTCTCACTGACATGGAGCAAGAGAAGGTACAGTTCCTAAATGATCCCATGTCACAGACAGACTCTCTCTCCCGGGGGAGGGCCGGGTGGAGAATCTTTTTGTTGTTGTTTTGTTTTGTTCTGCAGGAGAGGTTTCTTTGTCTCTGGGTCTCAAGAGGAGGACAGTGGTGAACCGTGCATCACGGGATCGCTTCCCTCCTCCTCTCTCGCCAGCAGGCAGCAGTGGGTTGCTCAAGAGCACTCTTCCTGCCAGGTAAGGGCTGTAGCACTCGAATCCCCGCTTCAAGTCATCACACACTGGGCTGTCACAAGCCTCAAGCCGGGTTTCTGTGTTCCTCCCGCACGAGGAGGAATCAGGTGATTGTTGCGCTGCGCACCCAGACCCCGCCCCCTGCCGTCACAGGCCAGGCCATCACAGGCCCCGGGCTGGGTCCCTGTGTTCCACCTCGCTGCCCCTCAGCTGGTACGTCGGTGGTCCCGTTGGTCCAGCTGGCACGGTCTCTCAGAGCCTGGTAAAACTAGCGCTCCCCAGTCCACCTCGGTGGCTCCTGTAGACCATCAGGCTCGGCTATGCGATTCAGTTTGCCCAAAATTCCCCCAGGTTCAAGGGCATCCAGTTCAATCAAGGTGGTTGATGCCCCTGTCTTGCGTGTGGAAATCACAGTCCTGCTGGAGAAGGATGCAATTGAGCCGGTCCCTCCAGCCGATATGAGATCAGGGTTTATCAGCCCTTACTTCATTGTGCCCAAGAAAAGCGAGTATGTCAGTACAAGCTCCTGCCTTTCGCACACCTCAGCCAGTTGAGTTCTTGGGTCAATAGGGGATAAAGCAAACTCATGCCAATGCAGAGGATCTCTTTTCTTGGCATGGAGTTAGATTCGGTCAGCCAGACATCACGCCTCACCCAGGAACGTGCTCAGTCGGTGCTGAACTGCCTCAAGACTTTATCAGGCAGGACGGCGGTCCCACTGAAACTCTTTCAGAGGCTCCTGGGGCATGTGGCTGCAACCACGGCAATAGTTCTGCTTGGCTGCTCCATATGAGACCGCCTCAGCACTGGCTCTATGGCCGAGTTCCGAGGTGGGCGTGGCAATGCGGTACTCACCGGGTTCAGATTACACCAGCCTGCCACAGAACCTTCAGCCCGTGGACAGATCCCTCGTTCCTTCGGGCAGGAGTGCCCCTGGAGCAGGTATCCAGGCATGCTGTGTTACTCACGGTTCTACTCCCTATCCAAGGCACGCTCGGCAAGGATGCACTGGCACACAGCTGGCCCCAGGGCCTGCGCAAATATGCGTTCCCCCAGTGAGCCTACTAGCAAAGACACTGTGCAAGATCAGGGAGGACGAGGAGCAGGTCCTGTTAGTGGCTCCATATTGGCCCAGCAGGACCTGGTTCCCGGGAACTCGTGCTCCTCGCGACAGCCCGTCTCTGGCCGATTCCTTTGAAGAAAGATTTGCTTTCTCAGAGACGGGGCACTCTCTGGCACCCGCGCCCTGGACGGGACACGGAGGTTCAAGGTGGACCTATGCGCTGAAGTGGAACCTGTTCGTCGAATGGTGTTCCTCTCACTGTGAGGACCCCCGGAGATGTTCGATCAAAGCCATGCTGTCCTTCGTGCAGCAAAGGTTTGAGCGTAGGCTGCCCTCTCCACCCTTAAAGGTTTACATGGCTGCTATTCCACCCACCACGACCCCATAGAAGGGAAATCGGTTGGGAAGCATGATCTGGTCGTCAGGTTTTCTTAGGGGGGCCAGGAGGTTAAATCTGCCTAGGCCTTCCTCCCTACCCTCTTGGGATTTTGTATTGGTGCTAAGAGCCCTACAGACTGCCCCCTTGAGCCTTTGCAGTCAGTCGAGTTGAAGTTTCTCTCTTTGAAAACCCTACTCCTGACTGCATTGGCCTCGATCAAGAGGATGGGGGACCTGCAGGCATTTTCGGTTGACGAATCATGCCTTGAGTTTGGGCCAGCTGACTCCAGTGCAACACTGAGTCCCAGGCCCGGCTATGTGCGTGGATAGAACTCAAAGCTATAAGACCCTCAGAACAGCTCTTGTCTGTTATGGAGGACAGCAGAAGGGGAAGGCTGTCTCCAAGCAGAGGATGGCCCATGGAATAGTGGATTCCATCACCTTGGCCTATGAAGCACAAGCTCTTCCCTCCCTGCTCAGGTTGCAGATTATAGATTCCTGGAAGGGGCAGCTCCTGTGGCGCTTTGGTAGGGATCCCAATTTCGTGGAGTGACCGACTGAAAGGGAGCGTCTCGTTTAAGTATGTAACCCTCGTTCCCTGAAGGAGGGAATGGAGACGTCACGTCCCGTCGCCACAGTTGCTGTACCACCGCTGAGCTGCCGGGTCACCGGCTCGGCTCCTCAGCGAAATCATGAATTAATGCGGTGCACCTGCTGCATCTTATACTCACGCTGTGATCAGCGGCAGCTGGATGTGAATTACCGAATGCCAATGTCCATTGGCTTGTTAAGTTACACTTGAAGTGGATAGGTCTCTCTGGCCAGATCCTAATTTTGTCGATCATTCGACATGACGTCTCTGTTCCCTCCTTCAGGGAATAAGGGCTACATACGTAACCGAGACGTTATCACCTCTAACAGCTGTCCATTCATTTGCTTCTGTTGTAGTATTAGTATTTAACAAAAGGGACATTCTTATTTTTGTGAGCATTTTACTGGACAATAAACCATATGGGGAAGATTACTGAATAACTGAATCGCTGCTCAAATCTTCTGTCATAATATTAGATTTTGGGTCAGTGGCAGTGAGTGAAAATATTAAGCATGTAAGACTAAAACTGATCTTCTCCAAAACCTCCACTTTTTATCCTAAACCTTTAAAACCAAAAACAAACATCTGGATGCATAATAAAACTTTCTTATCCATCTCGGTAAGCACGCCTTTAGTTATTTACAAATAGAGCCAATCCTCTCTATACGTAAAGTATGTTTGTTGTGTTGGCAATCCTTTCTCCCAAAGATGATTAATTTCAGTTTTGTTTTTGATTTTGGCCAGTGGTTATGAAAACATGAATGTTACTTTAATGCAGTGCGCTGTCCTCCTTTCTACATAACATCCAAATCAGTAAAATCATGTAACTTGACTGTCATATACAGTCTCCATTTCTTTTTTGCTCGATACTAAAAAACGAGTTAAAAGCACTTTTTCCCCAAGTACTTTCTGTGTGCCCAATTCGAGACTGAGTGAAACACAGACAAATATAGGCTACTTTGCACTTTGTACATGTCGAAATGTCAGTCTTGGTGAGTTTTCACTACACACAGTCAGTTATGTCTTAAAGTGCCCCATTATGGATCTCTGAAAATTATCTTTCATGCAGTGTGTAAGTGAACGAAAACATCCTGCAAAGTGTTAAATCTGAAAGTGCTCCGTGTATAAAGTTATCGTCTATCAGAAGAAAGAGTCGACTCTGAATCATTGAAACGAGTCTTTTTTAAAACCAATCCTTGTTTGACGTCAACATCAAACATTAGCATATCCCCGCCCATTTGTTGATCTGAATGAAAATGCAAATTCATTCTTTGCCGCTAGGTGGCACTTTTGAAGCGTTAAAAATGTCTGTTTCTATGGTAACGCTGTACACAAAGTAACACTGCGCTCACAAACACTGCTTTAAATGAAATCGGCCAATCAGCGCAGATTAGCATCACGCAAAGGAGGGGTTAATAAATGCATATTATAAGAAATTGAAAAAGTGTTTTTTTTACCTTGCATGCACGTCAACCAGTTGGGGATTCCAAAAAACAAAGTTTGAACCTTTCATTGCCCATAATAGAGGCACTTTAACTGAACATAAACGGTTTGAAAAGTAACCTAATCGAATGCTAGTCAGTATATTAGATCTGTGCATTACTGCATCCTGTTGTATAAACCTATCTGTCATCATCTGTTAGTCAAACAAAAGAAAAGGACAGAATTAATCACTGCTCTTCACTGAATATTGTTCATAACTTTGTTATGAAGCCATTTATGTTTAATGTACTGTATATAGTGAAGACAATGCAGGGATTTATTTGTACATTTGATTACTTTAATCAATTTCTGTATAGTAGGGTACTATAGGCTACATTTTTTCCATTTAATTTAATTTCTTTTTTTTTAATTCACTGTTTTGACAGTGAAACTGCTCTGAAACAATAGTTTAAGGGATTGGGGAGCATTTTGAGAGAGAGTTTTTCTGAGGGCCCCTAGAAGTCTAGGACCGGAACTGCTTACAAGTGACTACTGTAGACAGCATTTCTGTCAAGCTTTACATTCAGTAAAGTATAAATACAACAAAATTGAAGCATATAAAAAGTAAACTACTGAAACATGAATTAACTAAAGTGCTGCATGTTACATTTTTAATTACAAAGGGCTTTTTTCACACAATGAAAGTTAGGATACTTACCAAAACATAATTTTGACATGGACGGAAACCAAGCATAAAAATAAACAAGCTTTCTAATTATAGCTATGACGCACTGGTGGGCAAATTAATGATTTTCTCCAAAACAAACTAATACTACAAGCCGTAACAGAAACACAAGGTAAATATAATATGGTTATTGGACAGCATCATATTATAATCATGCAGGTGACATAGATTAAAAAAATTCAAAATACAGCCCTGATGTTCTCCACAGCACCCTGCTCCTGCCCTTGGCATGCTCGTCTTCTGACTCACCTCAATCTTCGTCTCATTGGGATTTTACGTGGAATGAAAAGGAAAGAAGGCACAGATATACAGACAATACAAAAGCTTTGGCAGACATCTCTCTGCTTTCAGTTAAATGTTGAGAATGGCCATGTTTGAGGAAGGAAAGCTCGTGTTATCGGTCAACGCTACAGCCCAGCACAAAGCGTTTGCACAGAAGACAAACTGAAGGCCAGATGAGCAGACATCCAGCTCTTTCCACGAACACGAGGCACAAATCTCAGTCTTTTTCATGAGAACTTCTGGATATATAGGATTAACTATTATATAATCATTTCTAAATACGAGGTAAACAGTCCATTTTCTTTTGTAGTTTTAACTGCGAGCTTAACCATTCAATTTTGAAAGAATAAATTATCAAACAATATTATCTTTAAATTTAAAGTAAATATAAGAAATTTGGAGCTTTGCACCCTACTGAGTGAGTGACGGCTTGATTTAGGATTTAGGAAGTCTGCAAAAATCTACCTATGATTTAATTTGATGTATTTTATTTCATATTTATTATATTTTTTAAGCTGAATTTTAACTCCAGACTGTAGACATTTACTTTGGCCTCATGCGGTTGACAATCAGTGTTGGGTAAGTTATAAAAAAAAGTTATCCACTCCAAATTACTAATTACTTCTTTAAATTTGTAATTTGATTACTGCATTTAAAAAGTAATCCGATTACTAATTACTTTACCTTCAAGTTTACTTATCAAACCTAAAAAATACAATACAAAGAGAAACTTATACTTCTTTCATTTAATATTTACTGAATAAAATACATAAACAGGTCTATTATTTGTATACCCGGATTCACTCCCAATATCAACAAAACATTTTTGTTTTGTAAAATAAAGAAAACAAATAGGGTGCGCTTTCTGCATTCTCAGTCTCTGTGAATATCTTCCTGAAATGAGTCGCTAGAATAAACTAAAATGACATGAGAAATACAGTAAGCTTGAAGTGTCTATTATTAAATGAAGTCAGTCATGTCGAAAACAAATATTATCTGATCAAATAATAACCGTGAGGTACAGTCTTTCCCATCTGAGCTCAGCTATAATAATGTGATCATGAACATCGCATGCTATAAGATAATCATCCACGCGAAAATTGAGACGCGCGAACATGTAAAGTAGAAAGACTCAAGTCCATCTCGGATTATTTTTATTTTTGGAAGAAGACGCGGTGCGAGGAATAAGCCTCCGACACGGTTTAATCCAGTGCAAGTCATTTATTTGTCACTTTATTAGTGATACTGTGACATAAACTTGTACACATTCACTTTTCCCAAACTATAATGCCAGAGTGAAATATGTCGAGAGCAACATTTTTAAATATGATTATAAATGTTGTAGGACTCTCATTTTAGCTCGCATTCTCTGTGGTTTATTAATGGACATACTGATGCGCAAAATATGATTTTTAATTTTTTTTATTAACACTGCATTTGTAACTTAAGTAACGTAATTTAGTAGCTGTAATCAAATCACATAATTTTAAAATGTAACCCATTACTTTACTGCATTACCAGGAAAATAATTTAGATTACATAGTAATTAAATTAGGTTACTGTGTAACGCGTTCTACCCAACTCTGTTGACAATTACCATTTTACAGAACATTACGCACCTCCTTTCACTGAATATCTGCTGCTTTTTTAAGTTTCAGACCCTATTTTGTACCGTATTCATGGAAAGTGCCATCTGACATGAAGATGGACATGTAATGGCTGAGAATGCCTGATGATCACTTAATGAGCATATGGATGAGTACCGGATGTGAACATGACAGAAAAAACAAAACAAATCAAGAAAGAAGAGCAGAAAGAAACAGGGGAAAGGGAATTATGGGTAATAGAAGAAAAGTAGAACAAATACAAACAGATGGACATAGACACGGGTCCACTGAGGAATCTAGTGCGTGGTTTGCTACTAGATTTATAGGTGATTCGCTCAGATGTTTGGTGGTAAACGGTCCAGCCTGTGAAGAAATGAATATAAGAGGGAGAGAGAGAGAAAGAAAGAGAGACAGGTGTAACAGCCGACACAGGCAGCGATCAGATCAGTACCCCATCAACAAGCATCATATCAGCAACACACCACAACACTGGTTAAGCGTCTCAGAAAACAGCGGTTTATGTAGACGTGTACATGTGTGTTTCTAACAAAGGGAACGCTTTTCTGGAATATATATAACAGGTCAAAGCCCTCTTATGCATCACTAGACACTTCCACACATGAAACCCATTTACGTCATTATCATATTAACCATTCAACTCCTAGAAGATTCGCTTGATTTTACTTGTAACTACACCATTATGAAAGCATTGAAGAATATTCCAAATTATCCATGTCTTCTGGTGCAAATATTTAATTTTATTATTGCATTTTTTCCTGTCACTGTTCAAGAAAGTCCTTAGTAAAGTGTTATCAATAACATGGCTGCCGTTCAAGTGGGTGTGGCATTGCATACAACGGTGGTATTGCAGGCGTAGCAAGCTGATGTCCATAAGGATATGGACGAAATGACTTGTTTGACTCCCGAGATGAAGAGCTCAGCCGAACAACTGAAGTGATTTAAGTCAAGAAGCATATGGCTCGCACGATCCTCCATGGTTGACCGAGAGACATCTGTGGTTCAACCTCACAGATATCCATAAGAAACAGAAGTCGTCTGGATGCTCCTGCTGCTTAGTCGGGGCATTTTGCCAATGCAGTGATTGCTGCTGTCGTTAGGTTACGTGCTACAAAAAATGTATCTACTGCTTTTCAGTAAATGATTCCACCGCGGGTTCTTCGAGAGGAGCCAAGAAGCAGCCAGGTAATCTGGACTCCCCTTAAAAAGGACTTTGGTCAATGGGCTTGCTCAACAGAACACTTGTGTCACATAAACACATCTGAGGCTGACAACTAAGGCTTCCCTGATCTATAGAGTCAAAGGGTCCATCTTTGGAGAATTGTGTCAAACCGCTAAAGCGTCATTGCTTTTCTGCTCACTGCCCTTGAGATTCTATTCTGCAAGTTTCTCTGTGTTTTGCATCTTGGCAAACCAATAGATCAACAGCTCCTCACTCATGTTCTGAGCAACAATGCCTTCAGAGCACAGGAGTCATTCCTCGAGTCATATGTTTACAATGATGTTCTTTGAAAAAGCATTGCCCCCTTGGTGCATGCTAGGCCACTTATATTGAAACAGGCCGTATTTTTTGTGACAGGCTTTTTGGGGAAGGCCTGCAACAGATAGAAGCATTCTATACTCTTCTGATCTCACGGCTTTCATTATTCTGTGCACTGTCAGACAATAAGTTTGGCTCATATGGGCCTTAACATTATGAAGCCTCTTCCACAGGCTTCATTAGTAGAACCATAGAGAACCATCTGTAGAACTCTTCCATAGAAAAGGGGTATACTACCCTGCCTGCCTCATTTCAATGGATTACGCCCCACAATGTCCTGGTGGTTCTGATTATTTGCAGGAAATGTAGTCCAAGGTAGAGAATTAGCTATCGATTAAGTGCATCCATCTCAGAAGGAATCCAGTTTCTACAGCCGTGTTGTCGAACAGCGGTTTCACTCCAATCCTAGACCTGCAACTACTGAACTTTACTATTAGAAAGTGCAGTTTCAGTATGTTGACACAGAGGCACCGAAAGCAACTCCAGGGCATATGTGCTTTAAATTAGCTTGACGATTGGCTGATTTTCGTAAGGCTGTTTCTCGGTTACCAACAGAGGCCAATTTTGTTGTTGAGACAGACAGTTTTTATAGAGGTAGATCTGAATTGCGTAAATGCGACTTGTCCATTCATGTCCATTCGTTTCACCTTTGTCCTAATCAACTCGGTCAATTCATGTAATTCTGATTCCTGAAAGTTTGCACACTTTTGGGTCTCGTGGCAGTGGCTTCATCAATGGTAGCACTGGGTTGGGGATGATTCAGTGGTGGGTCAACAGCTGAGGAGTTTGTCCCATTTGGCATCCTCACTGCACAAGGGACAGATCCCCAGCTAGTTTTAACAAGATATATCTTGCTGAAGCACAAGATGACATTAATGTTCTGCTTGAGCAGATGAAAATTCTAATTTAATGAGAGTATGACAACCAGAAAATGAACATTTTCATCTTCATTTGGATTGGAGTTGAATACTTAGGGACATTTTGCTCTGTTTTGTTTGGATTCAGGAAATGTAATAAAATAAATTTCATTGCTCATCCTCTCAGGATACCTGGTGTCAGTGTTACAAGTACCAAAGTTTTCCATTTTATTGACTCTCTGTGGTCATAAAAAATTCCAGGATGTCCTTCAAAAAAAGAGTAGGGGTGTAACCCTGGTGTCCTGGCCAAATTTGCCCATTGACCTCTGACCATCATGGCCTCCTAATCATTCCCATACACTGATTGGCTTAATCAATGTTTCCTCTCCACCAGTAAGCTGGTGTGTGGTGGGCGTTCTGGCGCAATATGGCTGCCATCGTATCTTCCAGGTGGATGCTGCACACTGGTGGTGAATGAGGAGATACTCCCCTTACTATGTAAAGCGCTTTAAGTGCCCTTTTGAGTGTTAACTATTATCTTCCTATGTTTCTCTATGGCGCTGAAACCTAAAGATGTCCGAGTTCTGCTCCCTGTGCAACTGATACTCGACTGCCATTGGCTCACTTTCATTCGATGGGAGGGGCTTACCAATAGGTAAATTGAAGCCGTCATGTCAGTGTCAGTAGTTTTTTACACAAAGCACCAGGGGTGAATACGTTTGTGCCCCGTGGGAAGTTTAGCATGGCACATTCTTATTTTGGCATAGAACATTCTTCTGGCACTGAAGGTGCTTCATAAGAAGGTTGAGGCCTGGAATGGATGTTGCATCCTCAGAAAATTAGTCCTTTGGTAGGGCAGGGCAAAGGTGAATCTCACGTCGAATAAGAACCTACTTTCCCAATTTCTTTCTGCCTTCGTCCTCCAAAACCTCTTGGGGTAATTGCTCTGGCTTATGTGTGGCTGATGACTGGTCTGTATGCCTTCCCATCATTAAGTCTTTCAGTTCGTATGAGAGTACACGAGGACTAGGTATATCATCAACTGTTGGCACTGTTTTAGCCGTCCCAAATATGGTTTTCGGACCTGGTGTCTCTGCTTCAGGAGATATAGATCAGAGTGGAGGTCACTCTCCCAGGCTCGGTGCAGCATGTGGCAAACCCGGCTAGAACATTGGAGTTTAGCCTTTGAACAGGAGACTCTGGTTAGTTCTGGTTTTACGTCTGAGATTACGGAGACCATATTGAATACAACAGTTCTACTGCCCTGTTCAGACACAGTATGTGCATAATGCAATCCTTTACATTTCTTCTGCAATCTTCAGGTCTGTACAGATATTCTCAGTGTGCTTGAAGTCCAGGCTCTGATTTGGCCACTTAAGAACTCAAGTTGAAACTTGAACCCAACATGATGTCCTGAGCAGGTTTTCTTCAGTATCTTCCTTATATTTTTCGGGATTTTGCATAGAGGTGACTGGAAACCATAGAGGAATATAAAATCATGAAATGACACTAGCCGGATTCAAACTTCAAGGTTTGTTTATTCGTCACATACTAAATTATACAGGGTATAATCAGAAGTGAAATGTAAAGATTTCAACTTAGATTGAACTTAGATTGCTGCGTAATCACCATAGCAATCAGAGTATGTGCAGTTTGTGCCACATCCCTGATAAAAAGTATTCATATCACAAACGACAAATACAGAAATTTTGTGGCAATGACCCAACTCCTTGAAATACATGAGATCAATACTTTTCTGCTCCCACATGAAATATTATGGCAATAACTAAATGTGTGAAAATGTCTACTGATCCATAAGCATGATAACAGTATGAGCATCATGCAATCCTTTAAACGTTCTTTGCTGCCCATGAAATCATGTCTTGTGAGCCATTAGGCAGCCGTTTAAATGTCACATTCTGGCTGACTCCATTTAAACGAAGTAAATGAGTGGAGCGCACATGAGAGACTCTCATGTGTGTGAGCGAGATATGCATGACAAAAAAACATAGAAGGAGAAAGACATGATAATCTAGAACATGATACATCATTCAGAGAGGCAACTCTGACACCTCCGTCTTCTGCATATCAACTATAAATGACTGTCACACTGCATCCGAGCCAGGCAACATGCGTCTAGAGCAATACATCATATGGTTTGGTTTCTATGTGTGTTGATTAAGGCAGCTCAAATCATTAAAGGGTTAGTTAACATAATTGTACCAATTATCAATTATTATGGTTGTGTTACTACATGATGCATTTTGCTTTTCACGAGGCCAGTGGACATTGGACGCTTGTTGCACTGTGGCTGGTTGGGGCAGCAGCAAATGTATTTACAGCAGCATATGCTTGACAGGCTATTGTAGATAACAGCCGTGTGAGTGTGTTCACCTTGTCGGGGTGGTGTGTGTGTGGCGGGGCCGTAGATGTTGTCAGAGGACAGAGAGCCCTTGAGCGAGCAGGGCTGCTGAGTCTGGACCGGCTCCAGTGGTTCTGACACGGGGCTCAGTGTGGCTGTGCTGGATCCCACAGAGCTGTTACCCAGAACCGAGCTCTTGACCGGAGACCCCGACACACTGGAGCACGTCTCCGCTACAGGAGAACACAGATGGTTGATGGTGACAAATCTGGCCTTTTATACTGTGATTTGCTTAGAGAATCCAACTTTCGTATTGGTTTATGAAAGTTTAAAAGATTCAGACAAATTAAAATACAAAGTTGCACGAAACTGGAGTAGACGGCATATCTGGAAACAGCCTTATTTGTACAAGTATTACTATAATTACTTTGCCAATCCAACATGCTGATCTACAATGAATGCTTCTACATTATCTCAACCTAGAGCTTTCAAGCAATAACCACCAAACTTGGCACAGACCTTCAGACTGTTCTGACTATATCTGCTATATATTTTCTAAATGATCAAACTTATAAAATTCCTGTAACAGACTTTCAATCAGGGCTGCGCTTCCCAAAAGCGTCATCTGCCACCAATGGTCTCTATGATCAATTTATCTCACAATGCAGCCCAGGTCCAAACCTCTGCTGAGGGGTTGAAAACCATCATACAAAACCACCAAGATCATCACAGACAGCTGTTCGGACATTTTATTTATTTCTCTGTCTTTCTGTCTCTATCACTAGCACCTCGTCTAGAATTCATTCAGACCATAAAATGTTACATTTTTCCATTTTAAACTTGTAAACTAATTTTTATTTTATTATTAGCAATGGTTCCCTAGTAAAAAAGTTATATATTTAAAATATTTTTTTTCATACTAAGTAAAGTTCAAATTTATTAACATTTACTGACAGATAACTCGAGACATACTGATATACAATTATAATTAAACTTTATTTAGCGTACTACTTGTGCACAATGCACATTTCTTAATATTAAGACTAAAATGTGTTTTAATGTCACTTTTGATGAGATTTGTATGGTCTTTAAATGCAAGATAATTAAAGTGTAACTGAAGTATACTTGCAATACTTCCACTTTAGCACAATTAAATATACTAAGCATATCTTTCATTGTACTTCAGCACTACTTCCACACAATTAAAGCGCATTAAGCACAAAATTAGTTGCTTCAATTTAGCAGACTTTAAGTAAAGCAGTTTAGTATACTAAAGTTACAATTGTAGGGCATTTTATTAAGTACATAAATATTAAAATGTATTTTAGTATACGTAGCATGAAATAAATGCATTTCAATAACTGTATACTTATTTTTCACTAGGGTTGCTAAGGTAAAAATCACTATTACCACACACACACACACAAAGTGAGGCAAATACTAGTTACACTTCATTTAATTTAAAATGTAAATTATTCCCTATTCAGAACAGAAGCCAGATAGCATTCTCCTAGCCATGTTCCTTAGAGTCCCCCCCCCCCATGTTTCTCAGAGCACCCCCCCATAGCTGCTCACACAAACTCTTGCATACATACTAGAGCTGTTGCTTTGGTGGTTCCTACGCTGTTGCACCATGGGATTGAGCAGTCGGCTTCCCTTCAGCTTGTGTTTGGAGGCTCTGCGGCGGCGGCCTGTAGGCGGCATTGCATGCAAGAAGCCCATGCTGGGAGGAACCGGTCGATCTAACCGAGAATACAGCTGCTCGATCTCTCCTCTCTGATGAGCCTGGAGCTCGGAGATCTCCTTCACGTGCCTGCAGACACCAAACATTGTGTTACGGCTTTCGTTCTCTTATTTAGTGAAAAATGTGTCTATATGACAGGTATGATGAAACATAAAATCCTGGGTTAAATATAACCCAGTGCTGGGTATAATATGGGCAAACCCAGCGATTGGGTTGTTTTGACCCAGCAGTTGGGTTACTACCCAGAAGGTTGGGTTAAACATTACATTCGTTAGTTGAAAACAACCCAATCGCTGGGTTTGTCCATATTTTACCCAGCGCTGGGTTATATTCAACCCAGCATTTTATAGAGTGTGATGAATTGTCAGTGGTGTAAAATACTTTAAAGTTTTATTTTGGGGTATTTGTACTTTATTCAAGTACAATCTAAACTGACTACTTTTACTTTTACTTTATTATATTTCTGAGGAAAAAAAAGTTCAACTTAAAACATGCATTTTTGGTATTTGTATTATTTGAGTTCCACTTTGCTGCATTTTAATAGTTGTTGTCTAGATAGATGTTTTGACCTACATACATTGTTTTTTTGTTTTCTCCCTTTAACCAAACCTGTCTGACAAAACATTTTATTCAGTGTATTTTTAAGCAATTTTCACTTTGAATTGAGAAGATGTTTCAGCATGACGAAACAAGACATCTAATGTTTTTATTTGTGTTTATTTATTTATATGTGACCCTGCACCCCAAAACCAGTCATAAGGGTCATGTATACAACATGTGAAATCTGAATAAATAATATTTCCATTGATGTATGCTTTGTTATGATAGGATAATATTTGAAAATCTGAGGGTGCAAAAAAATCTAAATATTGAGAAAATCATCTTTAAAGTTGTTCAAATGAAGTTCTTAGCAATGCATATTAATAATAAAAAATTAAGTTTTGATTTATTTACGGTAGGACATATCTTCATGGAACATGATCTTAATATCCTAATGATTTTTGTCATAAAAGAAAAATGTATAACTTTGAGCCATACAATGTATTGTTGGCTATTGCTACAAATATACCTGTGCTGCTTATGACTGCTTTTGTGCTCCAGGGACACATTTTTTTGGCTAGAGTACTTGTTTTTGGCTCAAGTACAGTTTTTTCTTTTACTCGTACTTTTAATTGAGTACAAATTTAACTGAGTAACTACTTTCACTTGTGAGTTTTTTAACCCTTATGAATAGTGCATAAGACCATGAAGCTGTATTAGGAAATGAAAGAGGGTCAGTGGTGGTAAACGAGGCAGTTTTCACTGGAGCTCTTTGATTAGATCGATGTTTCGTTACTCACTTCTCTCTCAGCATCTGCAGTTCTCGTTTCATATCAGCATCTTCAAACTCCGAGTCGTTATCACTGCTGGCGTAAGCGGAGTGGGCGTGGCCACTAACCGAGGGGGCGTGTCCGTTCACCAGAGGACAAGGGGGCGAGTCAGAGCTCTGGACGCTGCTGCTGTGGCCTGAGCGCCGGAGGAACGCCACGGCCCGCTTCATGAAGTCCCCGCCGCCTGACTCTGACGGGTCAGGAGCCAGAGACGAGGGCTTAACGATCTGATCCTCCTCTCCGGTGTCCGAGGACAAGCCCTGCGCCATCCCGTCCGCTGACAGCGAGCTCTGAGTGCAAGGCATTGTGGGTCTGGCCTCTGAAAATGAAGTAGTTGTGTCCTGAAAAAAACAAATGTAAATGACAATGTCAGACAAAATAATTAAATGTATGCAAATACCTCAAAATAAACCACTGAATATAGATTAAATAAAACATTTGAACTAATGGATTGTGTTTAGAATGTAATACTGTACATTATGTGAAACAGTAACATTTCAGAAAGTATTGCGCTACATTTCTGTCACATGACTTTATCATGTTACATGTTCAATCCAGTGAGTGACATCCTATTAATTGACTTTATGCATTTACTATCCAATTTTGGGAAAAATGTCTAAACTTCTGACGGTCTGATCAAATAATCAGTATAGAAAAGGAGATGTTGAATCCTGACTGTCATTGCTCAAGGTCAAGTCTAGACTAATCATTTTGACATAAACATATGTAGTAGGGATGCACCGAATGTTTGGCAAATAAGTGAAAATACTGACACTTTTATTATTTTTTACAAGGCATGCATGTGGCAATGTGATACATGTAACAAACATCTTTATTTTACTAATTAATTTTAAGTTAAATTGTGTTGTGTTCGTATAATATCTGCTAGAATGTTTCATGTGTTAAATAAATATTTTTAAATGGTTGTTTTGTCATTGAAAAGACAATACAGTAAAAAGCAAATTTTTCTATTTAACATACAATGGTGAAATGAATCGGCAAAATACTCAGGCGAAAAAAACGTGTTCGGTTTCAGCTTCGGCCAATAATTTTCATTTCGGTGCATCTCTATTATGTAGGTTATATTGGTGTTACTGTGTTGTAGATCTTGCGCAAACAGTACGAGTAGTATGCCAGTATGCCATTTCAGACGTACCCTGTGCTTCAGACAAACCTGATATAAGTCAGGAGGTGCTGAGTAACGCTTGCTTTGTGACTTTGATGTGGATCGGTGTCCGTTCTCGATTACAGGAACAGCTGCAGATTCAAGATCAATCCCATGATCTCCACCATCGTGAGAAGACACGTCTGAATCTGTCGGCACGATCTACAGCATACAAACACAGAACGCTGTCAAACTGTGACCAGTCATTTCAGAGAAGTATATATATATAACTCGTAAACAAACAAACAACCTGGAAGTGGCTCTTGGATGTGGGTGTAGCAGAATTGGCCCTGGAGTCTTTTCTGGCCAGATGTCTTTTGAAGGCTGATCGATATTTGGGAAAAGAAGAAAGAAAAGCACAACAATAATAGTTGTCAATTGTGACAATGTCTTGTAGTCTGCAGTCCCTGCTAAAAAAAACAATAGAAGCCCAATAGAAACCATCACATAATTCCAATCGTTTCCATTAAAATACCATTATGAACCATTAGCTTTTTCCAGTAAAACCATTACAAACTTCCTTTTTGTAGTGTGTTTTGGGCATTTTCCCAATAGGATTTAACATTATACCAATATAATCCATCACATACCAGTAGACACCATTATAGTTTCAATTAAAACCAATACTATTCCCATTATAACCATTACATCCATTACATTTTCTATTGTGTTTTTGGCATTTTTCCTATATGATTTAACATCCCACCAATATAATCCATCACATACCAGTAGACACATTATAGTTTCCATTAAAACCAATACTATTCCCATTATAACCATTAAATCCATTACATTTTCTATTGTGTTTTTGGCATTTTTCCAATAGGATTTAACATCCCACCAATATAATCCATCTCATACCAGTAGACACCATTATAGTTTCCATTAAAACCAATACAATTCCCATTATAACCATTAAACCCATTACATTTGTATTGTGTTTTAGGCAGGGGTACGTCTACATATCTAAAATCTAGAGCCGTTTTTATACAGTTTTATAACCATTCGCCCCGACATGGGGAAGAGCAGCAGAGATTAGCACACACACACACACACACACACACACACACACACACACACACACACACACACACACACACACACACACACACACACACACACACACACACACACACACACACACACACACACACACACACACACACACACACACACACACACACACACACACACACACACACACACACACACTTTGACTTACGGGCGACAGCAGAATCACTCAAGGTCCCGAGACTATCAGACCTCTCTGGAATCTGCGGCTACAAAAAAACAGAAAGAAAAAACAGTATAAGAAAATTATTTTTCCTACAGAATTAACATTGACCAATGCTCTTCAGAAAATAACAGGACTGATGGTAACCAGTTGAGAGCTGTACAGTTTACTTGACCATTTCTACTCTTCTGGTGCTTGTAAACAGGACAATACTTATCCGGCTTTCAACCATCAATTGTTTACTACAGAAAATCAAGGGTACTTTTATTAATTTACTTGTATTCACGGAAAAACATGGTTGATGTACAAATCTTCTCACATTTCTCCTGTTTTATGCAGACTACATTGGCTACCTGTTCTTTTCCATATTCAATACAAAATACAAAGCTCTCCATGGTCTCGCCCCTCAATACACTATATTGCCAAAAGTATTGGCACCTCTTCTAATTAAAGGTTTGACTACTTTAGTAATTTCCATGTTTAAGCATATAATGATATTCTAGGGAATCTAATTGTATAGCAGGAGTTTGGACAGAACCCTTTTCTATTCTAATATGACAGTGTCTCTGTGTATAAGACAAGGATCAAAGAGAAATGATGATTCAGTCAGTGTGGAAGAACTTGACTGGTCTGCAGAAAGCAGCTGAACACCTCTGGTGTGACTTTAAATGAGACACAAACTCATCACCAAACACCAATGACTTGTACATATGGGTGCCTTCATTTCATACACTTCAAAACTGTTGCAACAGAGGTGGAAATACAATTTTTACAAGTACATTAATTATGTTTCCATCTTTATTGCCGAAGTGCCTTTTTCTCTTCTAAAGAAGGGGTGCCATTACTTTTGTCCATATAATGAATGTACAAGTCATTGGTGTTTGGTGATGAGTTTGTGGCTGATTTAAAGTCACACTAGAGGTGTTCAGCTGCTTTCTGCAGACCAGTCAAGTTCTTCCACACTGACTGAATCATCATTTCTCTTTGATCCTTGTCTTATACACAGAGACACTGTCATATTAGAATAGAAAAGGGTCCTGTCCAAACGGTTGCTATAAAATTAGATTCCCTAGAATATCATTATATGCTTAAACATTAAGATTTGTACTCATGGAAATTACTAAAGTAGTCAAACCTTTCATTAGAAGGGGTGCCAATACTTTTGGCAATATAGTGTATCTCAGATCTCATACACACCTACAGCTCTTCCCGTGCACTTAGGTCCTCTGAGTCTGACCTATTACAAGTTCCTCCGCACAAAATAGTGTTTGTGAATGTTGAATGATTGTAAAGCCTTGAGTTTGTAGAAAAGCACCATATAAAATTAACATTATTATTATTGTTATTATTATTATGTAACCCCAAGACTGGGGTTGACGGCCAAAACAGTTTTTTATTCAGAACTGGTTCCATTAAAAAGACAAAAGATTTCTTCTGAATTTAATCTGAAAGCTTCAACAAAGTGTTTTCCACTATTCGATGTTGCTTCACACCATTGTTTTTTTCTGAACTGTGAGTAATCAGTCTCACTTAAATGAGACGATGTGAGAAATAGATTAGGATAAAGACAATAAGAAGATAACACATCTTTTGCTCTTTCCCCGTTAGTTGTACACAGCAAACACACCATACATGTGACCAGTGCGGCCAGATTCATAAACGAATGAATCGTGATTTATGAATGAACTAATTTCAGGAGCCTGTAAATCTTTCAAAAACACAAGAACAACAAAACCACAACAAAAAAACAAAACCACAACAAAAAAACAAAACCACAACAAAAAGACAAACACACACAAAAAAACAAAAAAACAAAACAACACAAAACACAAAAAAACCACAAAAAACAACACCCCCCCCAAAACAGACACAAAAACAAAAAAACAATAAAACCACAACAAAAAGACAAACACACACAAAAAATACACAAGAACACCACAAAAAAACAAAACAACAAAAACGACCACACAAAAAAACACAACATAAACACAAAAACACCACAAAACCACAACAAAAGCAACCACAAAAAAAACAAAACCACAACAAAAACAACAAAACACACAACACCACAAAAAAACACAACACACAACCACAACAAAAAGACAAAAACGCCAACAAAAACACATCACCACAAAAAAACTAAACAACAAAACCACACAAAAAAACACCACACACAAAAAAACGCAACATTCAAAAAGATGTGTTGTGTTTCTAAGTTTTTGAGACTAAAAATGCATTACCAAAAAAAAAGATTTAACAGAACAACCTCCCTTACAAAAATTAACCATGGTTTTATTGTAGTAAAAGTGTAGTAACCATGTTTTTTGTTATATTGATTCCCATTTGTATAACCACAGATACAGCATTCATTCTTCAGATCAATCTCATATTCACAATAAAACATGAATCTGAATGTCCAAAAGGCTCGTGCTATCCTTTCATCTGTTAAGGGTGATTCCTGAAGCATACAAGCTTTTTGAAAGAAAAACTAACTTTCTTGTTCAAAACGGCGCTTTAGTATCTTTCGGTTTTAAAGTCTTTACTGTTGACTTGTAAAACATTATCTTGTCGCCATCTAATGGCGGAACAATGTAATTAAAATTACCATCACGAACATACACGCACACACACACAGTTTCCTAATACTAAATACTACTATTACTTATTGAATAATTAATAAACAACAACAACCATCATTAAAAACTGCTTGGCAATTCAGTCAAAACTACAAAGGCAGTGCTCTGATATACAGCATTGAAGTTACATAAACATGGTGAGATTTTATCAAAACTATTTGCTCTGGAACAAATAACAGATTAATGAGACCAAAGACTGCCCATTAGATTTACCCAAAATTAAATATTTCTCATGTTTAACCCCTATAGAGACACCAGAACCAGTGGCACATTGAAGTTCTGGCCAAGGTGAGGCGCTCTCTCTGCGGGTTTATGAGCTCTGTTATCACTCTAATATCGCCCTCTTATCAGCCAATCAGATTCAAGGGTCAGAAAGAACTGTTGTATAAATATATATACATACATATACAGTAGTCAACATTTGAAGTGGATCAAAAAGTGCATTAAAGTTGTCTATATGACAAGAACTGGTAGTGTTTTGGTTTTAGGACAAGTTTGATGAAAGGTTTTGATTCACTTCAAATGTTGACTACTGTATATATGTATGTATATATATATACACAGTGCCCCCTGGACATCATATTCACTTGGTCCCCCGTGCACCGGGAGGGAGGAGGGGGTATAGTGTGCACGGGGGGGGGGGTGGGGGTAATTTGACACTTGCATTTCTTTGCTCTTTTGTTGATGCTGATTGACTCTATTTTCTTCATTTGTAAGTCGCTTTGGATAAAAGTGTCTCCTAAATTATTAAATGTAAATGAATACGATGAGGATTGACTTTACCAGTTTTTCTGCTTTCCTCACAGCACCGTCACTGCCCTGGCTGTCGGACAGCGGCGGTGATCCGGGCGGCTCGGAGGCAGAGCTTGTGGTTTGCGAGGGGTGGTACTCTTGGTACAAAAGGTTTCGCAGTTTTTCATCCAGAGTCTTTATCGTTCTGTCCGCGAACTCCAGTCTAGGCGGCCCTTCCCCATCCGATTCACCCGGCTGCAGGGGCGGGGCATTCTGGGGCTGATGGGTGGGGCTTTGGGGTTGATTGGTGGAGCTCTGAGGCTGGTGGGTGGGGCTCTGAGGCTGTGATTGGCCACTGCTGACCGAGGCCTGTGGAGTGGGCGTAGCAAAAGGCTGAAGCAACACCACGGGCAGAGTCTGAGTCTGGCTGAGGGGCGGCTCGTGCCGGGGCTGCTGCTGTGAGCGACCGGCTCCTGAGGGGCCTCCGCTGCTTTCTGAGCAGAGATGTCCAGCGAAACAGGAGGCACAATGGGGCAGCATGGGATTTCAGAAACCACAGCCGCGCAGGCAGCCTGTGGGCCCTCAGCCGACGGAGCAACCTCAGAGAGGGACGACTGTGGCAACGATGGCTGTTTCTGCAGAGGTTTGGCTCTGGCTGTGTTCACATCTTGCGTTTGAGATGTAGAGGAGCTCTCTGGGTCTGGAGAGACACATGTAATAGTGTAAGATGATAATTTGTCAGCATGCTTAGTAGGGATGAAATTATATTATCAACATCGTGGTATCACGATATCAAAATACTAGTCTCGATATTATCGTGGTCACATGACGATATAAAACGATAGGACTTCTGGGCAAAAAGTGTAATTTTTCAAATTTATTTGAACTTCTTATTCTAACATTAAAGGTCTTTAAAGTTGTGTTTTGGGCCATTGTGCTTTGGCACAGTATCTGTTAAACAAACTAAAAGCGAAAGCACAATATGGCTTAATAACTTCATCAAAATGTCTCAAAGTAAAGCGAACACTTCGTTCAGACGATCAGCTCATGATCCGGTGTTTTCCACGTCTCAGAACAGCTTCGTTCACAGTGAATGAATGCATTGAACACGTTTATTGCACTGATGTGAGTTTAGCACGCATTTGGGAATTCAACAGCCACCAGTTAGGATTTATTGTCACTTTATTTGAATAATTCCCAACATTTTAATTGGCAGATGATTACAGCATTTCCCTATTTGTAGTGAGACGTGCTTTTGTAAGCCTGTAAGCTGGAGATTTCCGCCAAAATAAAAGCTGTCTAAAATAAAAATGCAGTATGAATTACTGACAGTCCAAATTCAAAATAAAATGTAGAGTGTAGAAATTAGGACAGAAGTACTGTAATATTCCTACTGTTGTGTAAAGCAAAAATAACACACCTAGAAATATTTATTTTAATTTATTGTACAGTGCAATTGTTTTACAATATATAGGTTTTCGTAGGAACATGGGTTGCAGATTTTAATTTTGAACTCTCAAAGTGCATTAAATAGAAGAATTTAACTTTAAAATGTAAAAAAAATAGTTAATATCGCAATAAGTATTGTATCATAGACTTCATATCGCGATATTATCGTATAGTGAGATTTTGATATCGTTAAATCACTAATGTTTTAAAGCATTAGTTGATGTGTGCTGAATTACTCGCGGTGGCCTCTTCTCCGTCAGGCGCGGCCGTCTCCGCCACAGGACAGATGATGAACCAGCGCTTTCCGGTGTGAAGCACTGCAAGTCAAGGCAGACTGTGAGTTAATGCTCATTCTACAGCAGTTACAGTGAGATGTGTTGTGCCAGAGTCTTACCGTTCTGTTTATAGACGAGCTGGTCAGACTGCGTACGCTCATGTTTTGACCCCTGAGTACAGAAGACAAGCTCAGTTTGGGTGGTGATGCTAGAGGCACAGAAATTACATTTTACATTTTTACATTTTTATGCATTTAGCAGACACTTTTATCCAAAGCGACTTACAATGTATTCAGGCTATACATTTTTATTGTCAGTATGTGTGTTCCCTGGGAATTGAACCCACAACCTTTGCGCTGCTAACGCAATGCTCTACCACTGAGCCACAGGAACACCAAATTACAAATTACACACTTCACCTTTAAACAGTAATGTACAACAGGGCTAAAGACACAGCAGGGTTTGATTTAATTTTCCTCTTAACCACTAGATGGTACAAAACTCACCGCAGAACTTTGCTAAATATTCATGATTCACTATATGCATGGAAATGTGGCTCATTCTTGACACGATCACAGCCAGCAACACTAAGTTGATTCTGCGTTTTAAAGGGGACATCAGATGCCCATTTTCCTCAAGTTGGTGTGATTCTTTAGGGTCTTAATGAAAAGTCTATAACATACTTTGGTTAAAGATTCTCAATGGTAGTGTAAAACAACACCCTTTTTACCCTGTCAAAAACAGCGAGCCATTTCAGTGCATGTCCCTTTAAATGCTAATGAGCTCTGCTGACCCCGCCCCTCTCTTCCACGGGTGATGAGCCGTTCTCTGAGACTCTTAACTTTAACCGCATTTAGCCGCATAACTTGCTAACACAGTCCTTAAGTCAGGGCATATTTGTAGAAATAGCCAACAATACATTGTATGGGTCAAGATTATCAATTTTTCTTTTATGCCAAAATCATTAGGATATCAAGATCATGTTCCATGAAGATATCTCCTACCGTAAATATATCAAAACGTAATTTCTGATTATTAATATGCATTGCTAAGAACTTAATTTGAACAACTTTAAAGGTGATTTTATCAATATTTAGATATCAATATTTTTTTGCACCCTCAGATTCCAGATTTTCAGATATTGTCCTATCATAACAAACCATACATCAATGGAAATATTATTTATTCAGCTTTCAGATGATGCACAAATCTCAAATTCCCCAAAATTACCCTTATGTCTGGTTTTGTGCTCCATGGTGTCACAGTGCACACACGAGGGAGGAACAGGAACACGCAGACGAGGATATAAACTCAAATGATAATATTTAATAAGGACATCAAGGCAGGACATGGCAGGACATGACAGGACAAGGCAGGACTCACAGACAGGATACACCGGGAATAACAAGTAGACCAGACAACATCAAACTGAACAGGCATGAACTAATATACACAGGTAAA
Organism: Ptychobarbus kaznakovi; assembly: GCA_027422405.1. Classification (NCBI taxonomy): domain Eukaryota; kingdom Metazoa; phylum Chordata; class Actinopteri; order Cypriniformes; family Cyprinidae; genus Ptychobarbus; species Ptychobarbus kaznakovi. The sequence continues at coordinate 34,368,921 of CM049799.1, read as the reverse complement.
TCATAGATAATAGGACAAACACGGCTGGACATGAATTAACTAATAATGACATTAAACAAGGACAGGAAACAAACCAAATAAGGAAACATGAGGTGGGGACACATGACACACACGACAGAGGACTGACACATGGTCACATATGATTATAATAATTAAATAATCAGATGTTTTTGCATGTTTGAAAAATGTAAAAAAAAGTTGGCCCATTCCAACTCCAAATCCTACCACACATTTACATTAATAAAAATAGCTTCCATAAACTTTAGTACAGGAGTTTGAAACTCAAGGGCGTCTGCAAGAAGAAGAGACGGGCATATGGGGAGGGAACATCTCACCATATATGTGGCAATCTCCTCTGGAGCATCTCCATCAAGGTCAAATTTAAACGTCACCATCCTATGGTTATGAGTCTCCAGCTGACACTCCACCATCTTGTCTCCTGTGTCACACACCTGTTACAGAGAATACAACAACAGGAACTTCAGAAAATGATTTTAGGTTTTCTAATGTCCAAACCAGTACTCATGTCTGAGCCTTGACCCATGAAGCTTCACAAATCACTTTGTTTTTGACAGCTAGCATCTAAACATCACATTTGGACATCCTTCATCTGTTTGGCCGTGAGCTCCAGACTCACTTTAATCATGGTGAGCTTCGGTCTGTTGATCTTGTCTTGGCGGGAGCGCGTGCGGGACGTTTTGCGATTGGGTTTCCGCACTCGTGATTCACTGCGAGCTCTGCCGGAGCCATCGTTGCCATTGCTCAAATCTTTTCCAGATGTGGCATCTGGGTTTATGCTACAAAAGAGCAGAGATCCGATCACTGAGGTTTATAACTCTGAATGCATGCGAGATGAAATGGAGAATACAGCACTGATATATGAACAGAGAAACACACCTGTCACACGTGGACCCAGCTGGTGCTGTCTGCTTATCAGGAACATGCTCCTAAAGTGCACAGAAGGCAATGAGTTCAACAGCAATGCGCATTATTCCAACAGAGGCTAAATATAAATATAAAAATACACAGCACACAAAAATTTGATAACACAGTACATAAAATTGGACTAAACCAATGCATGAATTACATTCATAATTATCTTTATCTCCTGCTGCATCCTACACAAATCTACGCATTACTGTCACTTTATATTAAACAGAATATTACCTACATAACACAGCAGCAAAACTGTTTATAGCCAGGGCATAAATCACGGGGGTCAGGACCCCTCTATCTGAGGGTTGTCCACCCTACAAATATAATTACAAACCACTCTGTGTATTTTAAATAATATAATATAATGTACATATATTTAAAATAATTGCACAAGTAGTAAAACAATATAAACGCAAAATGCGTTTTTAGTTTAGAATCATTTTGATCCCCCCCCCCCCCCCCCTCCATTGCCTCACAGTGGTTTGGTCCACTGCCTGCTTTCCCCCTTAACCTCACCAACACACACACACACACACACACACACACACACACACAACACACACACACACACACACACACACACACACACACACACACACACACACACACACACACACACACACACACACACACACACACACACACACACACACACACACACACACACACACACTCACACTCTCACACACTCTCACACACACACACACACACACACACACACACACACACACACACACACACACACACACACACACACACACACACACACACACACACACACACACGCGCACACACACACACACACACACTCACACACACATAGAGAGACACACACACATACACACACACACTACACCACACACACATCGGATGAAGTGATTCTTTCTCTTTAATACAGATGATGCTGGTTTATTAAATAAACTAATTATGACAAAAAATGATGATATCTAACATATTTCTCTATGAGCGATTATAAGGTTAAAGCTGAGCTTGTTTAATACTGTAGCGTGTTGGATAATAAGTCTCCCACTATAACTAACACGGCGGTAAGCCTGAGCGTGAACGGATATTAGGCTAATATTGCCCTAACGTTACCGATGTGTTGGGTTTGGCTCAATATGATGTTAAGTGGCAGAGCAGTGGGCTTGCTGTGGTTAAATACTTAAATAAGAGACGTCCTCAGTCCCAGACGAACCCTAAAATACTATGTGGAGGACAAAATAATTTAATAATTATAATATGACCGCGTGGTGAACCTATGAACCAAACTCATATCTCCATTCTGTTTCTTGCCCCCCCCCCCCACTGTTAGATGAAATGTGCACCCTTGTTTATAGCTGTAAAGACTGATGATGCAAAGCAAATGAATTCAAATGTATTAAAATGTACGTACAAGTCTGTCCATGTGGACTTTGGTGAAAACAAACAAACATAAAAATATAATATGCAAGGATATTTGAGGGTTTTAGGTTCTTCTAGGCTAGAAAAAGCTCCTCTGGTTTGCCTCTCTCTCAAAAATTGTGTAAATACATATGCATATTTTTATTTATACAGCTGTATATACAGTAAATAACACACAAATCTGTATATAAATATTCTGTTCCAGATTTGTGACGCATTATTATTATTTATTTTTTTGTCTTATTTAAATGTTATTTCTGTTCTCATGTCATATATGTGTCCCTGTAGCACAAAAGCTGTCATAAGCATCACATGTATATTTGCATATTTCAATAGCCAACAATACATTGTATGGGTCAAAATTATAATTTTTTTCTTTAATGCCAAAAACCATTAGGATATTAAAATCATGTTCCATGAAGATATTTAATAAATTTCCTACGATAAATATATTAAAACGTAATTATTGATTAGTAATATGTATTGCTAAGAACTTCATTTGAACAACTTTAAAGGTGATTTTCTCAATATTTAGATTGTTTTGCACCCTTTCAAATATTGTCCTATCATAACAAACCATACATCAATGTAAAGATTATTTATTTAGAAAATTGACCCTTATGACTGGTTTTGTGGTCCATTATCATATATACATATTTATGTACAAAGAGCTCCTAAAAAAACATAACAAATTCCAAATTCTGATTATGAAAATGAAATGTGACGACCCCCCCTCACTTACAATCACATGGTCGTAAACGGCAATAATACTAACTTCAAGTGACCAGTACTGTATGTCGCTGTATTGTGAGATGGTCTTTTCCACTAAGATAAAGTATGAGATGCTGCCTTTGAGTTCATCCAAAATTAGATATCTCTAAAGGCAGCATGATAATACAGAGACGTATTCGTATTGTGACTGTACTGATAGTGATGTGAAGAGCTTCACCTCAGTGCATATTTCAGTGGGAGCTCCAGTGCTGTGCTGCAGTGCTGGAGTAACACTGCTGTTCTGCTGACTCAGGCTGGCACCGGCTCCTGACGCTGGGCTGAAGTACTGAGGAGCCTGGTTGGGGTCCACGGGCACAGCGGAGGCGGATGTGTCAAGGACGGGTCTGAAGGGCGAGAGCTGCGGTATTGCGGGAGGCTGAGGCACATTATGGCTGCTGTGGGACGGGACGCTGGAGCTCGGGGCAGGAGCTGGAGTCAGGTGTGGCATCATCTGAGAGACACGGATGTGATCGGCGATACTGGACGAGTTCTGGTCCACGTGAGCAGTTTGGGAATGGCTAGTCAAGACTCCCTGAAAAATATAAGTTTTAGTTTTTTTTAATACATGAATAGGTGAGACTCATTCAATTTCAATTACATTTTAAATCTATAGTCAAAAAATGTGAAACTACGAAATTTGGGTAAACATATGAATATGAAAATTAATACTGAATTATAGGGATGTCCCAAGTCGATCTCAAGGATCGGGATCGGGGCTGATCAAGCGTTTTTTTTAACTTAATGGTATCGGCTCTCCTAAGCCCTATTATACATATCGGCTGTAATGCCGGTGTCATACAGTAGGTGGCGGTGTGTGCCTTTAGGTGGGTTTGCCCACCGCCATTAAAAGGAAACCAAGTCACTCAAATGTGCGCCTTTACAACCAAAATAAGAAGAAAGGTGTGTGCGACACAAGCAGCAGTGAGGTCTGTTACAGCGCGTCACACACATTTGAGCTTCTGTGTTCAATGTATTTGATGCACACTTTTGTGACGATCACTTGCTCATTTATCATTTATCATTACCTTTGGATTAACTGAGATTTAATTGCCATAAAGCATTACTATGAGTTGCGTCTTGCTTTGGATTTGACTGATAGACTGGCATTCTGACACCACAAGCTTCATGCTTTCTAACCATAGGTTGTAACTATTCTGTTTATTGTACATATAAAACACAAGAAGTTTATATCAGCAGTCCCATATTCATAATTGTGATGACAATCTGTTTACAAGGGTTAACATTTTTTCATGTTTACATCTGCTAAAGTCTTTGTATAGTGTGTGCATAGTGAAAGAGGGTATCTTATAATTAAATATTATATTACATGACATGGTATATACATACAAATATAAATTTTACTGTCTGCACAACTCTGTGTAAATTGGATTGATTTTACTGTAATAACTTTAATGTGCACCAAACACTAGAAATTTGCAAGTATCGGATCGGGACTCGGTATCAGCAGATATTCAATATTCAATGACTCAGATCGGATCGGGGCACATAAAAACCTGATCAGGACATCGCTACTGAATTTGTATGGGGGTAAATGTTTCCTCTGAAAACCATTGTGATTCAAAAGTGAGCATTCAATGTGCCAATTTTTGTGCAAACTATCCCTTTAAGACAATGACATACCCTACCTGGGTGGGCGGAGCTTGTTTAGTGGGAGGGACTCCGACACACATAGAGGCGGGGTTTGGAGAGAGGTGGAGACTTTGGTGTGGTGTGGGTGTGGCCTGACTGTGGGAATGTTGGGCGAGAGTGGCCATGGAGTTTATCGCGGGCTGCTGAGCAACAGAACAGGCCTGCTGGTACTGGTGAACTGTGGGAACTGGAGGCGCGAACACTGGAGCAGGACATTGTGTGGGTATAGGAGAGGTGGAGGACAGGTGGGGGTACTGGGTAAGCGCAGAGGTCTCCATCTGCGAACATGACACTAGTGAGATGTCGGGGTGTGTAGGGGCGGGCAGACTGAGGGACGACTGCACAGAGGGAAAGCAGGCGGGGTGCGGGTCACATCCAGGAAGAAGGGCCCCGACTGACTGAGCCGAGCTAATGGAGGGAAACTGGAGGAGGAGACAAAAGTGCATTGTAGCATAACCACCATCAAGAACAGAAGAGCTAAACACATGCTAAATATTGCTGGTCAAAAGTGCCCACTTAGCATATTGGACTGTTTACACAAAACTACATAAATCACCAGGGATGCACGATATCAGATTTTTGCAGATATCCAATATTTTTCAAATCATTTCAGCTGATATTCGATGCCGATATATATTTCTCTTTGTTTTGAAACAACTCCAAGTCTCTCCTGTGTGGAGATTATGAACACATTTTTTGTAATTTTGGTTAGTTTTGAGCAAAAAAAATGTATTCTGTAGAAGTCATAAACATTATTAAAGTTATTTTTTTAATGAGAGTACATTAAAAGCCTTGAAAATAACTAATAAAATCAATCTCTGCTGTTTTTTTTTTTTCTCTTGGACAGATGCAGTTGAAACCTGGATTTATTTATGGATTGATTTATTTGTCAATAAAGATTTTATATTTGGACTTAAAATTAATAGATTGTCTAAAGCAAAAGATACAAATCTTTTAGAGCACCTTGTTTTTTAATTTTCATAATCCATTTGGAAAAAACACATGGGACATGTCGTTCTGTATGTGCATTCTCAGATTAAACGCAGTGATCCAAAACAGTGAACATCCATTCAGGTAAAAATTCACTCCAAGACAGACCACACTACTGACATGTTTGTATCACTATCACACCCTGAGCACATGTGAGCTACTTGTCTAATTGGCAAGGCATATCAGCATATTATTTTCAAATCGGCCAATGCCGATATTTACATTTTTAGCCTTTATCAGCCAACTCCGATAATATTGTGCATCCCTACAAAAAGTGGATGCGGCGAAAGAAGAAAGGAATGGGAGCTTAACGTAACCAGTTTTAAGTTTTAGCTCGATGTCGCATTGATTTCATGTCGCATTTTTATTGGCTGGTCTGTAAACGTGGGTCATAGCAGCAAACACTGAGCAATGATCATGCTGAATTTCTGACACCGTCAGAAAATTATCACAGGCTATCTTTGGTCAAGAGACCGTGATAACGGCTGTCTTTGAACCTCTCTCACTATATAACACAGGAGCACCGATTAGGAGACACGATCAAAGAAATCGCCACGAGTGTTTCAGCCTAAAATCGTGCAGTGTATCCCGTACTTTAAGGGGTCCTATTATTTATTTTTACATTTACATTACTTCCTTTAGCGTGTAATGCTGTGCATTAAAAATACCTGCAAAGTAACAAAGCGCAAAGTTCACTCAAATGGTAGTTATTAGTTAGGGAGCTAGTAGGTGGTATTGAGTGACAGTTTTTAAACAGCTGGGAATTTCAAGTGGATCCATATAAAAGTTGAGGGGAAAAAGATGACGACAAACAAGCATACCTGTTGGACAGGTGGTGCAGGGCCTGTCTGGCTCAGCTGCACAGGAGCAGTTTGCTGCATGTTTGAGAAATCACAGAGTTGCCCATCTGTTATGGCATTCACAGTGAGTTGCTGCAAATGTTGTAACACAGGTGTATGTCGAGTCTGAGCAGATTCTGCTGGGATATGTAGCACGCTGGAGGCTCCACTTTGAAAACTCTGATCTGCAGGCAGCGCTGCTTCTGTTTTAGATGGGAGACTGTGTGCAGCTACGACTGCAGTGAGCTGCACGGGTGAAAATGTCTGTGCATTTGCTAGCTCTGCCCCGAGAGGATGGTAACTCGGACCCGTGGCACTCTGCGGCAGAGAGACTGGCTGATGCGACGCTGCAGTTTGGAGCACATGGGCCAGTGCGTTCAGCTCTGCAGTCTGACCTGTAGGAGCGAGCTGCTGTGGATTCACGGTTTGATGAGGTGCGGTTGAGATGCCCTGCAGAAGTGCCAGAGGCAGGGGAATGGACAGATTCTGTCCGGCGGCCCGCACGGGGGTCTCTGAGCAGAGATGAGGGAACATCTGCATGTGTTGAGCAGCGACGGGTGCAGCCTGGCTTTGGACTCTCAGAACAGAAGACTGCAGAAGAGGAAACAAATTAATGAGAACCACATACTTCCATTCTGTAACATCAACTACAAGCCATATTTACTGAACAGGGCAAATTCGCATTAGACCCCAATCCCATAAAAGCACAGATGAGAATGCAAAGTTCTGCGGTTGATCTACTGACAATGCGCATCTCATCTACATAATGACCAACGGAAAGGGTTGATGATAAGTAGGTGCAGGTAATCTACTAACAAAACACAGGCACAAAATGGGTTAAAGCATGCTTTTTTTTAGCTGTTAAATGTAAAACCTGTAAACTGACTAGCGCAAACGTTACTGCATGTTACATGCGGTGTCCCTCAGGGTTCAACTTTGGCACTGTTGCTGTTTTCACTGTACGTGCTACCTATTGGTTCTATATTTAGGAGATACGGTGCATCATATCCATAGACATGGACGTAGTGTCCGTGACGTCACCCGTAGGTTTCTAAAGAGCATTTTTGAAGCCCAAAGTGGGTGGAGCCAGCCATCGCCATCTTGGCAGCACGTCACTCCAGGATAATTGAAAATGGGTAAAGAGGCGGGACGTGGGTAAAACTGGTTGCTGAAACCACACCCGCCTAGCTTAACAGTGGTGACAGCAGTCATTCAAGTGGCCATTATGAAAAAAACAATCAGTTGTCATGAAACCAAAATTAGCTATAGACCAAAAACACTTTTTGTACAAGGCTGTAAACATTTTTTTTATCCTGTAAAGTTGGTCATTTTAACATGGGGGGTCTATGGGACTGACTCCCTTTTGGAGCCCGCCTCTAGTGGCCAGTCGATGAATTGCAGTTTATGTCACTTTCGTGTTGGTTTCAAGAGAGACGGTTGTTAAACAATCTCGCTCCTCAATACTTTTCAGAGTTGATTACTGAACACAGACCAGTCATCTTCTTTGGGTACCCCGATCAAGACTGCAATGCAGGGGTGATAGAACTTTTGCAGTAGTTGGAATAACTTGCCTTTATCAGAACAGTGACTACAGTGTCTGAGTTTAAAAGGCTTTTTAAAACTATTTGTATTCTTGTGTTTTCATTGTCCTGTGAATGTCTATTTTAATTTGGGTAATGAACTAACGCAATATTGTGCACCACTTTGGTCAACCTTGGGTTAGGGTTAGGGTTAGGGTTTTAAATGTGCTTAATAAATAAATTAAACTTGAACTTGAAACTAACTAAATTGCCTTGCATGAATACACTGCTGCCTTTGTGTCTGAATGGGAAACACCTACAATTGCATATGCAATAAGCTCAACCACAAACATAACTTTGTCCACGCCACGCAAAAATAAAGTTTATCTTAAATTTTCCCCCGCATGTCTTTAGTAGTTTTTAAAGCCAAAAGAGGGTTCCCTATCAGTCGGTCACTCTCGACGTCACGTCGGAGGACCGACGAATTGGGATCTTGCTTAGAGAGACCAATCTACTTCGAGTGTAAACTAAACGAGCCAATGCACATTGGCATGCAATTATTGCATCCAGCTGCCCCTGATCACAGCGTGAGTATAAGTAGGCAGCAGGTGCAGTGCATATTCAGCTTTTCGCTTCGGAGCCGAGCGGTTACATCGTTCTGCTCCTGACTTCTGCTGAACGAGTGAATTCAAAGAGTTGAGCACGCTCTTCGGAAGACTCTCGTGCTGGTGGTATGGCACTACAGCGGTGGTGGTTCTTCCCGTGTTGAGTGGACTGCACACATCAGGCTGCACTACCCCTGTTTGTGTTGCAGATGACCATCTCCCCTGTGCGCTTCAGCATGATAAAGAATTAGCAGAGTTAGCATGTCGCAACTCGCCCGCCACCTCCTCCTCTGGAGTCGGAAGCATCCGAGGTCGCTTCGCGCCATTCATATTCCGGGCTTGCTCAACCGGACAGCCGACGAGCTGTCACGAACTCCATCCCCAGACGGTCCAGCTGATTTGGAGACGTTTCGGACTCGCACAGGTAGACCTGTTCGCGTCCCTAGAGACGTCTCACTGCCAGTTGTTTCACTCCCTGACCGAAGGAACACTCGGCACGGACACACTGGCACACAGCTGGCCGCGGGGCCTTCGCAAGTATGCATTTCCCCCAGTGAGCCTTCTCGCACAGACACTGTGCAAGATCAGGGAGGAAGAGGAGCAGATCCTGCTCGTGGCGCCATACTGGCCCACCCGGACTTGGTTCCCAGAGCTAATGCTCCTCGTGACAGCCCCTCCCTGGCAGATACCTTTGAGGAAGGATCTACTGACTCAGAGACGGGGCACCTTATGGCACCCGCGTCCAGACCTCTGGAAACTTCATGTCTGGTCCCTGGACGGGACGCGGAGGTTCTAGGTGACCTACCCCAAGAGGTAGTCGACACCATCACTTCGGCGAGAGCACCGTCTACGAGACATGCTTACGCCTTGAAGTGGAACCTGTTCGTCAAATGGTGCTCTTTTCACAGAGAAGACCCCCGGAGATGCCCGATCAGAGTCGTGCTGTCCTTCTTGCAGCAAGTGTTGGAGCGAAGGCTGTCTCCCTCCACCCTCAAGGTCTATGTGGCCGCGATTGCTGCCAACCATGACCCTGTGGAAGGGAAGTCGGTGGGGAAGCATGACTGGGTCGTCAGGTTCCTTAGGGGGGCAAGAAGGCTGAACCCTCCACACCCCCGCTCAATACCCTCTGGGGACCTGTCTCTAGTGCTCAAAGGAGCACTACAACAGGGCCCATTTGAGCCTTGTAAACAGTCGAGCTGAAGTTTCTCACAAAATGAAAACTCTACTCCTGCTTGCACTAACCTCCATCAAGAGGGTTGGGGACCTGCATGCATTTCTGTCGACGATTCGTGCCTAAAGTTTGGACCGGCGGATTCCCAGATAATCCTGAGGCCCCGGCCCGGCTATGTGCCCAAGGTTCCCACTTCTCCCTTCGGGGACCAAGTGATGAGCCTGCGAGTGCTGCCCCTGGAGGAGGCAGACCCAGCCCTAGCTTTGCTTGTCTCGTCCGAGCGTTGACATGCTACGTTGACAGGACGCGAAGCCTCAGGACCTCAGACCAGCTCTTGTCTGTTACGGAGGCCTGCAGAAAGGGAATGCCATCTCCAAGCAGAGGATGGCCCACTGGATAGTGGATGCCATCACCCTGGCTTATCAGGCACAGGGTGTGCCTTGCCCGTTCAGGTTGAGAGCTCACTCTATAAGAAGTGTGGCGTCCTCCTGGGCGCTGGCTCATGGCGCCTCGCTGACAGATATTTGTAGGGCTGCGGGCTGGGCGACCCCTAACACATTCGCTAGATTCTATAGCCTTCGTGTGGAACCGGTTTCCTCCTGTGTTCTCACCTCAAACGGGTAGAAGCACTGAGGGGCTCCGGTTTCGGGTCGGCTTGCTAAAAACTGCTCCAGAGAGTCCAACTGTAGACCCTGTCGAGCTCCTCCATCCCCTCGGCAGCTGGACGTAGCGGAGCGTCCGGCGCCAGGCCCTCACTCGATGAATCCGCGAGAACCAGTGGAGGGCTGGGGTCCATATGTAGAGACCTTTTGGATCCCATATGTGTAAATTCCACGGTTTAGCCTTAGAGCCCGTGTTTCCCAGCAGACTTCCTGCTACTTCCAAGAGGGTTACAATCACCTCCAATCTTCCATATGCACCTGAATATTGTCCATATGTGTATCTGCTTCTGAACCTCCTTCGGGAAGGTCGGAGCTTCCGCAGCGTTCATGTTCTAAGCTGAACGGGTACGTTTCCCAGTGTTATCCAGTCCTACTGAGTGGGTAGTGCCATAGCAACAGTAACTGGTCTTCTTGTGGGAGCCCTAACCTGCGCCAAAAAATAGGGGCACAGGAGGCTTCCATGGGACACTGGAAGGGGCAGTATCCATGGCCTTTTGGTAGGGATCCCAACCCGTCGCCACGGCTCCTGTACCACTGCTGGGTGGCCGGATCCCGGCTCGGCTCCTCAGCAAAAACCTGAATATGCACTGCACCTGCTGCCTACTTATACTCATGCTGTGATCAGGGGCAGCTGGATGCAATAATTGCATGCCAATGTGCATTGGCTCGTTTAGTTTACACTCGAAGTAGATAGGTCTCTCTAAGCGAGATCCCAATTCGTCGGTCCTCCGACGTGACGTCTCCGTTCCCTCCTTCAGGGAACGAGGGTTACATACATAACCGAGACGTTTGTTGCTGCAAACTGTTGGTAAATCTGGCTCATTCATTAGTATGTTGGATTGTTAAATAAAACAGCACACGTCAACAGCTGCTACAATGAGTAATAGCAAGCATGCAGAACACACACAACCAGGTTAAGTGAATGAAAACATAAATGATTCATAAAGAAGTTTAGCAGCATGACATCAGGCATATCATACGTGTGGTTAATGGTTAGGTTTCAGGGAGGTTTTGGATCTCCTCTGTAAGAGAACGGCCACACCTGCAGGACAGGTAAGTACGGTAAAAGCCACCAAGAGGAAGCGCAAAGGAGAAGAACGCATCTGAGCACTTTAGACCAAGTCATACAGGCACCTGGAAGCAACAGCAGAACCACTGCAAAGGCTGGAGAAAACCAGAGCTTTCCTCTAAAGCGGCAAGGCGACACCATGTCCTCCACCTACCGCGTTAGCCAGAGAGTGCTCGCCAGCACAAAAGCTGGCTCTGCGACGGGACGTCAGTACATCATGAGGCGGCTCCATGGTGTGCCCCTCATCGCTGTGGCTGCGGGCAGGCTGGTACCGCCCTCTCTCGGGCCGATGTCTGTGGCCCGTGATGCTCTCGAGAGATTTGTTAAGCTGGGAAAGGTCAAAGGTCTCACTGAAGGAGCCCCTAGAGACATTAGGAACGTGAGAAAGCGGAAATAAAGAATAGGGCGAATGTCTTCTACATGCACATGTCCCAAGCAGGAATATGGATAGGCAGGCCTGACATGGCTGGTGAGGGGTGGGGTTTAAGGAAAGTCGACGCCCCTGCCTTGTCATAGACACAGACTCCTCCCCCTTTGTCTCAGAGGACGGCTCCACTGATGTGTCGCTATAGCGGCGAGTCGTTACAGGCAAAGGAGCAAGTAGCAAATTTCCACAGCAAGAACTTCCCAATCCGTCTTCTATCCTCTCTGATTGGTCTTGTGGTTTATTAAAGGAGGCAGGACTTGTGGGTCGGAGCAGGAAACTGATGAACTCATTTACAGGAGAGCTTTCCGGATGTGCACCCTGGAAGAAAAGCCACTTCTCTGAACTATAATCATTACACGACAAACAAGGATCTCTAGCACAAAGCTAAGAACACAACAAATAAATGACACAACAAACATTTTTTGAGGAATACTGAGTAATGTTTGAATGTGCTAAATCGTTTTGTGTGTACTGTACAGTATAGTATATATTCATAATAAAAATATCTATGACTGTTTAGGATTTTAATTGCCATGTAGAAATCCCACTTTAAAACTCCCTCTTATATCCAGGCTTTTAAAGACCATGAAAATCACGGTACATAAATAAAAATACTGCTCCGGGTCTGTACATTGTAAAACTGCACATTTTAGAGTGGCCTTTTATTGTGTCCAGCTTAAGGCACACCTGTGCAATAATCATGCTGTCTAATCATCATCTTGATATGTCACACCTGTGAGGTGGATGGATTATCTCGTTCACTAACACAGATTTAGACAGATTTGTGAACAATATTTGAGAGAAATAACCTTTTGTGTACATAGAAAAAGTCTTAGACCTTTGAGTTCAGCTCGTGAAAAATGGGGGCAAAAACAAAAGTGCTGCGTTTATAATTTTGCTTAGTGTATATATATATATATATATATATATATATATATATATATCGTTATCGTGAAATAAAACTTACTCGTATCATGATATAATATTTTGGTCAAATTGTCCACCGCTAAGCTGTATGATTTGAGTAATTATTATTATATGTCTGGAGCACAAATAGAGTGAGTACCGCTAACAAAACAGACAAACGGACAACGGGGAATGAAACGCAGACCGTGTTATGGAGGAAAATAATGAAACCCCTAAGCAAAAATGAAGGTGAAAACACGGTCCAGTTAAAGCTGCAGACATTGTATCACTGTCATAAAATGACGGTCTACATTTTAAAGCTATGCGAGTACAAGCATGCATGTGTACACAAACTTCACATATGACTGTGGTTTCTGCCGTGCACCAGTGACAGTGATGGGGAGTGATACGGACCTCCTGGTTTGCCGTGGAGACAGATTCCTGTAAGGACTGGTATTGGACACTGTGCAGACCACTGCTGTAGGAGTCCGAGTACACCGTCGAACCGATGCCACTGTCAGCTGGAGAGACAGACAGAGCACGAACACATACTAGGAATATTCTGGACCAGACACAACCAAAACCATTACGACATAATCAGTGTCACTCCTTTCCCTTAGCTTACATGGTAACGAAAGCTTGTGAGGGAGTCTGTGATTCATGTTTATATTTTAACAACAGTCTGATATTTGAATATTTTTAACCTTTTCTTTGGTAGGTTTGAATAATTAAGTTTTTTTTAAGTCCAAGGCTGCACAACAAAAAATGTAAATATTATAATAATTAAAAATAGCTGATTTCTATGTGAATATATGTTAAAATGTAATTTATTTCTGCGATGCAGCGCTGTATTTTCAGCATCATTACTCCAGTCTTCAGTATCACATGTTCTTCAGAAATCATTATAATATGCTGATTTGCTGCTCAATTATAGTAGGTGCTCAATTATTAATAATGATTCATATTTGAACAAGTGCATTAGTGTACTTCTGTAATTGAGCGTCAATAAAGGATCAGCATTTACTATTAAGCATTTAATTATAACATGTCTTATTTTCTTTGGTAACATGGACGACGCTCTCCAGACCCAGGATTAAAAAATACACTTCCATAATGTACTTAAAGCGCTCTATTTTCGCACAGTAATTTCGTACTTAATATACTAAAAATGATACTTGTGTGCTACATTTAAAACAAATAATTAATACAGAGATAGAATGTTAAAGGGACATTTTAGTTCACATTCATGGTGTACCAAAATAGCATAGTTTAGTAAACATTCCCCCGGTTTCACAAACAAGGCTTAAGTCTAGTCTCAGACTAAAATGTAAGTCTGAGCTGTTTCAACCGAAAGAAGCTTGCACTGACTGATCTTAAAATATATCAGTGACCCAGTTTTGCCTCAAGATGCACACCAGTAATGTTGTCTTAATTGAATTATCCTGGCTTAGTTTAAGCCCTGTCTGTGAAACCGGGCCTTAGTTGATCTTAAGTTTATCTTAAGGGGAGACACTGCAGGCAAAAATCAATTTTGAGATTTTGGGCTTTTTGTTTTTTTTATTAAGTGTGTTTTTTTCAGACTAGTGGAAAGAAAACATTCGGTTACGACTGTAACGTCGGTTCCCTGAAGAGGGAACTCCGTTGCGTCAATTTGACCGCTATGAGGAACGTTAATACAACCCCACCAGAGCGATGAGTGCCTGTCCTGTGTGAAATCAAGCGAGCAGCACTAGGACGAGAGCACCTGGGAACCTGGGGTAGAGTCTAGCTCCAAAGAATAAAATCTGATGAATGTGTGTGGTGAGGACCAGCCTGCCGCATCACAAACCTCTTGGAGAGCAACTCCTGACATCAGGGCCTTGGAGGCCGCCATACTCCTGGTCTTGATTGGCCTGAGCCCTCGGGTGTCAGGTTTTCTTTCCCGCAGCCTTCTTATAAATAATAACGGTCCTCAGATTCATTATACACTTCGAAGGCTGAGGTTGAGCGCGCTTCCCGTGTCCCCATGCTTAGGTGGGGGAGCCACGATAAGCCACACTCTGTCTAGTTGTGCAGTCAGAACAACGTCCTGAAACAGCGTATGTAAATATGTAAAAAAAAATAGAACATTTATTTTGAAATGGACTTCGATTTTTGTACTAGAAATGTATGCAAATTAGCGCATATTTCATTCAATAATGACTAATTTACATATTTAAACCTAACATTTTAGAAAACTTTTAATACAAGTATTTTTGGCATTATCATCGTAATCAATCAATTAGGTATGGCGATTAATTTTTTACCCTATTCACATGAAGTCTCGCCTTAAGAAGCACTAAAGACTTATTTTTAGTATATCAAGTCATAGTGAAAATAGAGCACTTTAAGTACATTATGGAAGTGTACTTTGTTTAAACTTGGGTGGAATTATACTTAACCCCAAATCTTCACAAACAGGCACGCTTACATGTAGTGGATGTGGTCATTGCGCTGAGCGGACACACGAGGAGATGCTGATCCACCTCCGGCTCTTCAGGCTCCAGCAGAACGACCGGTTCACAGAGGACGGGCCCCGGAGCAGATCCGCCCTGCAGGGCCCTCGGCACCGTCCTCTCCCTGCGCCACTTGATCAGAGACACTCGGTCACGGAGAGACTTGCCCACTATCTTTGCATCGCTCTCATGGAAGAAACCAGACTCGACCTGATGGAAGGATGAGAGGGGGCCGGTGTGAACATGTATTTATAGAGCAGAGAGAAAGAAGCCAGGGCTCTGTTTTAGGAACAGAGGAACACAGAATCTGTCTGTGGTGGGAAGCTTAAACTAGACACAACGCACACAAACAGAATAGAGATGTGCATCTCCATAACTGAGACCGATGCATAGCCAACGATACATTAAAGATACATATGAAGCAGCTACCGATGCAATGCGACACAATTAACCCCATTCTGATACTTTTCAACTACGAAATATAATGCAATGGAAAAAAGCATGATGCTTCGCAATTCGATATGGCTTTTATTTCTATGAGAGAACGCGCTTGAGTAACAGTTTAGAGAGGAGAAGTCAATCTGCATTAAATATTGGTCAAATAATAAAAGTGTAGCACATCTACTAATAACTAATTATATTTAAATAAATCGTTTTTATAGATGCAAATATGTTTGAAATGATGCATCGCGATACAAATGCCAAGTTGTATATGATGCACACTTTTTTAAATCAATGCATCGCATCGTTCATTTTCATGCTGAAGCACATATGCGAATCTATGAATATTACCATCCCTAATTCAGAAGAAATATTCAGCCGAATATGACTAATGAGACCAAGAACAATTGTTGTTACTGTCTCTAATTTAGGAACAAGGTAAATAAACCTACGACAATATATTGAATTATATTATATTTAGTGCTGTCAAACGATTAATCGCATCCAAAATAAAAGTTTTTGTTTATATAATAAATATGTGTGAACTGTGTATATTTATTATGTATATATAATACACACATATGCATGTATATATATAAGAAATATATGTTTATATATTAAATATATTTATATACTATTAATTATATGAATATAAATGTATGCATGTAGATACATGTAAATATATATATATATATATACTGTATGTGTGTTTATTTATATACACATAATAAATATACATAGTACACACACATTTATTATGGAAACAAAAACTTTTATTTTGGATGCGATTAATCGCGAATAATCGTTTGACAGCACAAATTATATTATATTAAATTATATGACATTATATTATATTGTATTGGATAATAACTAATGCTGTCAAACGAGTAATCGCGAATAATCGCATCCAAAATAAAGGTTTTTGTTTACATAATATATATGTGAAGGTACTGTGTATATTTATTTTGTATATATAAATACGCACACATACAGTATATATTTAAGAAAAATATATGTTTTATTTTGGATGCGATTAATCACGATTAATCGTTTGACAGCACTAATCATATTGTAATAGTATACAGTATAAAAAATATTAAATTCAGCCAATTCTCACTGCACTACATTGCGTATTAAAATAAAATAATACAAACAAAAAAGTATTTACAAAAAACTTGATGTATCTTCTCACATTACAGACACTTGTGGGGGAGATTTTCTTAATTGTCATTAAAAAATAGTGGCAACAATAATTTTGTGCTTTCGTGAGATTCGTCCATGAAGGGTTTTGTGTAGAATGGCAAAATGTAGAGATCAATATCGGTCCAGTGAAGGTGAAACAAGGGTTTGCAGCGATCGTTTAAACAGCAGCTGCCGACTCATTTTCCCTTCAGCAAATGTTCCCACACATTATAATCCTCAGATTACATAACATGTGATTACAGCAAAAGGCTTTTCCAATCCAGGAGGTCACGTACCGTACTTAAGCGCATGCTTGAATATATATAATGCGCTCAAGCGGCATCATGCCTGTAACCGGTTTGGTAAGAACCGAAGCAGGTGATCCAGAGTTCCCGTCACACACATTATACAAAACACACACACACACACACACTCACACAAACAAACACAAACACAAACAGTGACACACACACATGCTGTAACACACACACATGCGCTCGCACACACGCACACACACACACACACACACACACACAATCTCACACACTCACTTTCTCTCTCACACACACACACACACACACACACACACACACACACACACACACACACACACACACACACACACACACACACACACACACACACTGTAACACACACACTCAATCTCACACACACACACACACTCTGAAAATAGTAGCAAAGTGATTGTAAAAAACTGTAAATGCCGAGCGCGCCTCTCCTCGAGAGACCGGTCTCTTCCCCGTGCATGCACACTGGTGTCCTCGTGGGTCCAGAAATGGAGCATAGAGAGATCCCACGCCGCCAGATCCGTGAGCTGCCGGACCCACGGTCCGGACGAGAACCACACCGCTATACGGCTGACGGGCCAGGATGCCGGGCCGTTTATCCCCAGGAAGCGCTGAGGGTCAGGAGGACGAAACCGCCAAAGGAAGCCGCTGCCCCCTCGCGCCCCGGACCTAAGCGGAGAGTCAGACTCCGCCCCTTACTTGGACCCCCTCCTTCTGAACACTGCCCATCCTTCACTAGCCCCGCAGCACGACGAGGACACCAGATTCCCTGTTTATTTTGGAAACTTTATTTTTAATATTTATGTTGAATAAAAGCCTCTCCGAGGCCTGACGCCACACCCACTGTATCTGTCGTTTGCTCTTCCCGCCACACTGGTGGAGAATGCGGGCAGGCGAAGCCTAGACAGCACAGTTGGGCAACACCTGATGACGTCATCCCTTCTTGCTTGTAAAGGTTCGTGAAAACCCACACTGGAATGGAAGAATGACGAAGACGGCCTCCCAGCCAATTTCTCTGTCCCCGGTGCAAGAGGGAGAGTTGCCCGGAGAGGAATCCCCGCCTCGCCCACACCGACCGCTGGAGCCTGGTTGAGGAAGGTAGCACTCCTGTGTGGGCGGTGGCCATATGACGGGGATGTCGCTTGGGGGAGGGAATGTGACGAGTCGGCTGCCTCCCCCCTTATTATCATAATCACCCTGTCCTTTAACGCCGCCCTTCACCAGGCTCTTGACGGGAGTGGGTGTGTGAGAGAGAAGGGGCACTGAAACGGCCAGGTCTGGCGGCGTGTGATGAGGCACACCTGATGTGAATGAAGCCTCATCACCGCCGCTGTTATATGCCGAGCGCACCTCTCCTCGAGAGACTGGTCTCTTCCCCGTGCATGCACACTGGTGTCCTCGTGGGTCCAGGAAGGGAGTGTAGAGGGATCCCGCGCCGCCAGAGCCGTGAGCTGCCGGACCCGCGGTCCGGACGGGATCCGCACCCGCTATACAGCTGATGGGCCAGGATGCCGGGCCGTTTATCCCAGGAAGAGCTGAGGGTAAGGAGAACGAAGCCACCAAAGGAAGGCCTAAGCGGCGAGCGCGTGCGGCCGCCGAACTCACCCCTTCCTTGGACCGCCTCCTTCTGAACACTGCCCATCCTTCACTAACCCCACAGCACGACGAGGACACCAGATTCCCTGTTTATTTTGGACACTTTATTTTTATTATTTATGTTGAATAAAAGCCTGTGTCTATCGTTTACTCTTTCCGCCACAGTTACAAGCAAGTCCAATGTTATTTCTTCGTAGATTATATAACAACAACTTGGGAAACAGACAAAACAGAAAAGGCAAGAATCATTATTTGAGAAAAGGGCATACTGATATAATAGGCACAGACCTATAACTGGACTAACTTTACCCTGCGCTGACGTAATTTCTAATTTTAGTGAAAAAGGCTATTTTTCTCTTTGCTGTTTTGGCTGTACATCAGCGGCGGTCAGACGGCTCAAACACACACCATCTCCTGCGCCACGGCTTCTGGGATCTCCTTCTCCAGGTCGAAGCTGAACTCGATGGCTCCTCCGTCTCTGTACTTGCCCTTCAGCCGGCGAGGATCCTCCACCCACAGCTTCAGCGCGATTGAGGTCTTCAGGCCGTCATCCTCCTCCGCCAGCTCCACCCTCACACCGGTGTCCTCCGCGAAGAACGCGTGATTGAGCAGCTCCTTGATGGAGTAACTGTGGGAAGAGCACACAAGCGTCAAATAGACTGTGTTCTTCTTTAGCAGTTGTGAGCCGTGCTTGTAGAACGAGTGTGAATGCACGCCGGCTAAGTTTGAGCTAAAAAAAAATTGAATTTGGGGTTCACACGAAAATTAGTTAATTAAGCCCTCGTCTAGCAATCCCAATGGAGCACAAAAGCAGTCATAAGCAGCACAGGTATATTTTTTGCAATAGCCAACCATACATTGTATGGGTCAAAATTATAAATTTTTATTTTATGCCAAAAATCATTAAGATATTAACGTCATGTTCCATTAAAATATTTTGTAAATGTCCTACCGTAAATATACCAAAACTTAATTTTTGATTAGTAATATGCATTGCTAAGAACTTCATGCATCACGTGGAGATGTTGTCTCTGTAGACTGTACTCGTGAGCTTGAGCTTGTTTCGGTCTGTAGTTACTGTACTGTTCAGGGCAGTCTGTCAGTACTCACCGCTCCTCCTTATTCTGACAAATACACTCGCCGATGATCTCTTTGATCTCAGGATCCATCACTTTATTATAACTGGCAGGCTTCACCCCCTGAGAGAGGGAGGGAGGGGGAGAGAGAGAGAGATTAAGCAGCAATAACTCTAGAGAACCAGCACATTTTGCTCGTTTGCATCTGTTTGTGAATAACAGACCAAAAACTGATGTGGTTATTCACTGGTCATCTTTCTCTCCAGTGAGCAGTGACTCAAAACCTGCTGCAAACAGATATCTGCGTCAGTGAGCTGAACTCTGCTTCAAAAATCTGACTACATTTATTCACGAATCAGTTTCCAATTTACTGACTTGGTGACTTCTCATGTTAACAGTTCACTGATTTTCAACGGATAAATCA
>CM049799.1:34333473-34340973 GCA_027422405.1 Ptychobarbus kaznakovi | reverse complement strand
CACTTTAACACATATTCACATAGAAAACAGCTGTTTTAAATAATAACAATATTTCACACTATTACAGCGTTTGCTGTACTTTGGATCAAATAAATGCAGGCTTGGTGAACATAAGAACTCTTACGGTTCAGAAGCGTTTGACCGCTAGCGTGTGTTACTCCCGAGCAGCTGGACATGTCTCACCGATCACACTCTTGGCGAAGGAGGCTCTCTTGAGCGTGGCCAGACCCAGGTCTCCGATCTTCACGCTGCCCGTGGGTCCCGTGATGAAGATGTTGTCACACTTCAGGTCCCGGTGGATGATGGGAGGCGTGCGTGTGTGAAGAAAGTGCAGGCCTTTGAGGATCTGACGACACCAGCTGCGCAACACTTTGGGTTTCATCACCTTGAAGCGCTTCAGATACCTGGAGAAAAACATCTTTACTTGTATTTTGCATTAACATTAACTGTAACAGTGGTGACTCGAGCACCATAAAGCATGCATGAAACTACCATAACAGTAATCAGTATGGTTCATACACTACATGTGATAGTATCAAGTAAAAGTTTCTCTTTCTCCATCGTGCATTTTGAAATGTTCCCATATGATGAATGCATGCCATACAGTGCATTCATATCAGACTGGTCCCGATGCCTCTAAACAACTAAACAACACATGACTTTAAAAGACTTAAAATATAGCATTTCATAAAAACTACAGACCCACTTTATATGAAGTGTCTTTAACTAAACTGCAGGTCATTCGTTTTATGTGACCCTGGAGAACAAAACCAGTAATTTTTTGTGAAATTGAGATTTATGCATCATCTGAAAGATGAATAAATAATATTTCCATTGATGTATGGTTTGTTATGATTGGACAATATTTGAAAATCTGGAATCTGAGGGTGCAAAGAAATCTAAATATTGAGAAAATCATCTGTAAAGATTTTCAAATGAAGTCTTACAATGCATATTAATAATCAAAAATTAAGTTTACGGTAAGAAATATCTTCATGGAACATGATTTTAATGTCTAATGATTTTTGGCATAAAAGAAAAAATTCATAATTTTGAGCCATACAATGTATTTTTGGCTATTTCTACAAATATACCTGTGCTGCTTATGACTGCGTCTGTGCTCCAGGGACACGTATCTCGATCTTACTGCCATGAAATGCTGAACGATATATTATAAAGCTGTCTTTGTCATGAACATCATCTGAATTTTTAAACATACGGTTAAAAGTTGACTGGAAAAAGTCAATCTTTTACATTTTAAACCACCAAAATCAAAAATTTTCAATTTGATAGCGATGATTTCTGTTGTCACAAGTAATAACTCTCTCTAAATGCAGATTTCATTAATTATTAAATGTAATTTTCGATTACAGTAAAGGTATTTAACGTGTCCCTCAGGTTATTGCCACTCTGTTATTCTGACTACTGTGACTTTAAATGGAAGCAGAGGCATCCGTGGAAGGAAAACAGCTTGTAAGTGGAAAGGTTGTGTGAGGCTTAGGGTTAAATTTCGGATACTTAGCAGGTTAGCTTAGCTTACCGGGAATTTTGGAAAGTTTACGGAAATTTTGGAAACTTTTGAGGATTTTGGGAAAGTTTCTGAGAATTTTCCACCCCTTTGCAACCCTAGTGAGGCCTGACCATTTTTAAGCTGCTATTTCATAGTATTTGTTTCATAAATGCTCACACAGTAACATCTCCCTGTGATGATTATATACATGACACTTTGAACTACTGGACTGCAGCTCAGACGATGGCTCTAATAACATCAAGCGTGGTCCGTGTCGGTCTGAGAGCGCTCCTCACGTTTTGAGCGTGCCTGACGTCATGAGCTCTGTGACCAGCACGATGCACTTCTTCCCCTTCAGCGGAGACTCCCAGAAATCATAGAAGCGCACAATGTTTGGATGCTGGAGACCCTTCAACATCTCAGCCTCCTCTTTAAAGCGCTGCCTCTCCATCTTCGTCAGCTTACGGTCCTGAAACACACGACACAAACCGATTAAAACCATTCATCATACCTCCACCATCCAACAGAGAGATATGTGTCCCTGGAGCACAAAAACAGTCATAAGCAGCACAGCTATATTTGTAGCAATATTCAACAATAATTCAATTCAACATTGTATAGGTCAAAATTATAAATTTTTATTTTATGACAAAAATCATTAGGATATTAAGATCATGTTTCATGAAGATATTTCCTACCGTAAACTTAATTTTTGATTGTTAATATGCATTGCTAAGAACTTCATTTGAACAACTTTAAAGATGATTTTCTCAATATTTAGATTTTTTTGCACCTCAGATTCCAGATTTGCAAATATTGTCCAAACCATACATCAATTGAGATATTATTTATTCAGCTTTCAGACGATGCATCAATCTCAGTTTCAGAAAATGGACCCTTATGACTGGTTTTGTGCTCCAGGGTCACAAATATGTCTCATTACAGAAGTCAAATATGTTGAGAACACTGTTAATGTCGACTTCAAACCAGAGTATATCTGAAAGCATAAGTGTCATTTTTAGGCCTGATGAATGTGCACACACTGCAAAACTTGCTTTTCTTACTCAGATTTTTTTGTCTTGTTTCCAGCCAAAAATACACTATATTGCCAAAAGTATTGGCACCCCTTCTAATGAAAGGTTTGACTACTTTAGTAATTTCCATGAGTACAAATCTTAATGTTTAAGCATATAATTATATTCTAGGGAATCTAATTGTATAGCAACAGTTTGGACAAAACCCTTTTCTATTCTAACATGACAGTGTCTCTGTGTATAAGACAAGAATCAAAGAGAAATGATGATTCAGTCAGTGTGGAAGAACTTGACTGGTCTGCAGAAAGCAGCTGAACACCTCTGGTGTGACTTTAAATGAGCCACAAACTCATCACCAAACACCAATGACTTGTACATATGAGGTACAGTCATTTCATACACGTCAAAACTGTTGCAACAGAGGTGGAAATACCATTTTTAAGTACATGAATTATGTTTTCATATTTGTTGCCACATTTTGGAAGTGCCTTTTTCTCTTCTAAAGAAGGGGTGCCAGTACTTTTGTCCATATAATGAATGTACAAGTCATTGGTGTTTGGTGATGAGTTTTGAACCAATTCTTTTGGCAATATAGTAAATTTAAAAATTCTTAAATCAAAAAGGATTTTCTGTTTTCTGTTTTTTAGATATTTTGCCTGGAAACAAGACAAAAAAATGTAAGTAAGAATAACATGTTTTGCAGTGTAGCGAGAGGCTTTTGCAGCTCTCATGCATTATGCAGCAGTTGCTTCAGTGTCTTTCCCAGCATGCTCCACCTCTGCTCCATCTGCATCACCTCATGCTCACAGTGCAGACAATACATCTTTCAAACATACAGATAAATCACACCTTTTACAATTAAGATAACGACAGGCAAACGGTTGAAATTAACGTAGATTGAAAATGCATTTATTTGATCAAAACACAGTAAAAACAGTAAAACATTTAAATTGTTGGACCTACTTTATCTGAAGTGTTTAAAACTACTTTGTATTTACATTAAATCCACTTCTTGTGTACATACATGTTTGTATTTTTATTAGTGCTGTCAAACGATTAATCGCATCCATAATAAACGTTTTTGTCTACATAACATGTGTGTATAATTATTATGTATACTGTATATAAATACAAACACATCATGTAGATATTTAATAAAAATATGTTGTATATTTATATATTAAATATATTTATATATAATAGAAATATAAGGATATTAATATATATATGAATAGTATAAAATAGAGCTGTCAAACGACTAATCACAATTAATCGCATCCATAATAAAAGTTTTTGTTTACATAATACATGTGTGTGTTCAGTGTTTATTTATTATTCATGTATAAATTCGCACACATGCAGTATATATTTAGAAAATATTTACATGCATTTGCATTCATATAATTATATTTAATATTATATATAAATATATTTAATATATAAACATAACATATTTTCTTAAATATATATTCATGCATGTATTTGTATTTATATATACACAATATATGAGTATGTACTGTGTATATTTATTATGTAAACAAAAACTTTTATTATGAATGTGATTAATCACGATTAATCGTTTGACAGCACTATTCTATACATTTATATATTCATATCCTTATATTTATATTATATATATAAATATATTTAATATATAAACATAACATATTTTTCTTAAATATATACATGGATGTGTTTGTATTTATATATACATAATAATTATACTCACATGTTATGTAAACAAAAACGTTTATTATGGATGCGATTAATCACGATTAATCGTTTGACCTGCACTTGTATAAATATAAAATATTTTATAAATATATACTGTGCATGTGTGTGTGTGTGTGTGTGTGTTTACATATAGATAATAAATATACACAGTACACATATGATGTAAACAAAACTTTTTTGGATGCGATTAATTGCGATTAATCGTTTGGCAGCACTAAATTTTATTTAAAAATACATTAATACCCTAATATAAAGTGTGACCATACTGCTTTCTATGTCAGAATATTGTAAAATGATTTCTGTGATCAAAGCTGAATTTTCAGCATCATTACTCCAGTCTTAAAACAGAAAACTGTTGTTTCAAATGTGAAATACTTCTCAATATTACTGTATTTTTAATTAAATAAGTGCAGCCTGGGTGAGCATTCGAGGCATGAAGCTCGGTGCAGCATGTGCATTTTTCAGTATCTACGTCATTTCTATATTTTTTTGAAAAACAAAACAACTAGTCCAGTCAATTTGGTCCATGATTGTCACGGTTTATGGGCTCACTGACTCATTCTGGCTCTCCCTGTGTGTGTTTGTGGGTGTTGCCGGTTATCCGCGATTATTAGCTGATTTGAGTCCCTGCGCTACCAAGAGTGACTTTTGCTTTCCTGCCTGTTTTACTCTTGCCTTCTACATTGTTGGGATTTCTCAATAAACTGCCATCTTCACATTTGCTACTGAATCCTTATTTTTCACCTGACAATGATACGAACATAGCTTGGGTCTCTCTTTATGAAAACACCAGCACATCTGTACACTTTTACCCATACTCTAGAAACACTTCAATGCTGCTGACAAACACAGCTCAAAGAATATGCTGTTTCTTCAGGAAGATTTATTTATTTAATTGCATTTTATGATAACATTTTAAAATGGCATCAACTAAACCCCACAGCCCCCCTCCCCTGCTGTTCCTCAGCCGAGTGATTCAGTGTTTTCAGACGGACGGCTCTAAATATGGGCTGTTAAACTCACAGGAATTAATCAATACGCTTCTGTTCCAGCTCTATTAGTGCGCACACAGACCCAGAAGACCTTTATTGATAGAGCTATGATATACTCACAGTTGAGCACACACAGATCTGCGCATGTCTCCTTTCCCCAAACGTTACATCACAAAAAACGAGTGTGTGTTCACGATTCATGAATAAATAACTGCACTCACACACACAGAGAGAGAAGGCCTTGGTTTAGTCAGGACTAGGGTTGGACAATATGACCAAAATCTTATATCATGATAATGATATTTATATATATTATATCCAATGACCGTCTTGTTTCTAAGCACTGAAAAAAACTGTTTAAAGCAGCCCCATGAAGTCAATGGACGCTGGGCTTCAAACAGAGTAATGCACTGTACGCTACGGGAATGAATGAGAAGGAAATCGAGTCAGCCGACCTAAGTAGCTGATTCTGAACGAAATTGTTTTCGTTCGAGATGAACGTGTTTAACGCATTTTTAGTCAATAAAATGTTAACATAATAGTACATATATTGACCATTCATTTTTTGACAATTATAGGGGAAGCTGAGCTTCCCTTGCAGTCTTAAAGAAATCGCGGCTGATATATATATATATCACGGTATAGTTATTTCTTTCTTTTATATGATATTAAATCTTTGATATAATATAATTTCCATAATCCTTGTCACCAATGTCAATATCAAACTAATACAAGACTCAAAAAACTCAAGCTCACTGAAGATAAATAAACAAGTCAGTGATGAAATAAGGATAATTAACATATATCAAGCAAAAGGACAAAAAACTACAATAAATGAGAAATGCTACATACAGATACAAAAGTGGTTTAGTCAAAAGCATTGAGAGATTTTTCTCTGTGTTGTTTGATTAATATGAATGGCAGACGGGATGAATATTGGACAGCTTCCCCTTCAAGACCGAAGTCCGGGTCTAATATACTGTTACATGTGCGTTTTCTCTTTCAGCTGTTTACTCTCTCTTAAGACCTAAATCACTGTGTTTATGAGGATACTTGGCAAGCCGGGGATTATGATGCATATAAGTGTGTTTATGTAATCGTTAAAAGCCAATAAAGCGGTAAAAATGCGTTCACACCGAAACAGAAACGGTGCACGCATATAGCCTTGTTGTCTGTTGCTTAAAATCGGTTGTTTTAAAACTGCAGTGCTTAAAAAAACGTGTCCATGCTACAGATATAGTCCCTCGTTTAGAAACAAGCTCCTGGTTTTGTCCTGGCTGGTCGTTCTCCTGCTCGGAGCCACGTGGTGGCGTGTAAAGATCATCCAAATGATGAAAAAGCATTGCCGTAAACTATGTATTTTGCGACACCATGAAATAAACGATCGGGCATAATATGAAACTATTTTTTTCATCCATCCGATATATATCGTCATGTCGCACAGCCCTAGTCAGGACTGACAGAAGGACACTCATCTCTAGATTAAAGCATAAGCTATGAGAGGCCGTGCCTTATGCTGATTTTACCACAATTATGGAGTATGCAGCATCAATACTAGAAAGCAGAAAACATTTATGAAAGCAGATAAAACAATAGTACTCTGCCCAGTGCATTGATCAAACCTGAATGCACAGTAAAGACCCCGTGAAACAGCTTTCTTATTATTTCCAAACAGGAAGTACTTAACTGGGAGTGTCTATTTAAACTAACTCCGCCCACCAACGTGTGATTGGGTTGAGTCAAGACTGTAAAATGACACTTAATTAACACCAATTTCAGTGGTGTAGATGGTAAAGTGCATGCTTTTGTACGCGATCGACCCGAGTTTGAACCCACCTTGTGTCAAACTTTTTTTTCTCCCTTTTCAAATCTCATATCGCATCAGAAAGGCATTTATAACTAGGTAAAGGCTAAGTAACTAGTTATGATATAGCTGGGGACTACTTTCAGGCGCTACGTAATAGGGGTGTAAATCGGATGGTTCATCAAGATTCGATATACGATAT
The DNA here is from genome assembly GCA_027422405.1 of Ptychobarbus kaznakovi. Lineage (NCBI taxonomy): Eukaryota > Metazoa > Chordata > Actinopteri > Cypriniformes > Cyprinidae > Ptychobarbus > Ptychobarbus kaznakovi. The sequence goes on along the minus strand of CM049799.1, from coordinate 34,333,697 downwards.
CGATTCTTATACCCAGCGATACGATATTTGGCGATACCACAAAAAAATCTATGATACGATTATTCGATTCGATACAGGAATATATCGAACGATATATCAAATTATGATATTAATATACCTATTTTAAAACCACTGTAAGCCTGGTGCCAGTATGTCTGAAGAACCCCCACCCTCGAGCAAGGACAAAAGGCCCTCCTTGAAATCAAAGGAATATCTTTGCATAT